>QANX01003585.1:2948-151528 GCA_003254975.1 Ochetophila trinervis
AAAAAAAAAAAAAAAAAAAAAAAAAAAAAAAAAAAAAAAAAAAAAAAAAAAAAAAAACCTAGAAGTCTAACCTCATTGCCATGTAAAAGAATTGGGAGAGAATGGTGGAATGGCTGTGTAGCCAAATTGTGTGGTGAAAAATGAATGGAAATAATTCAAAGTGCATGGTATTTATAGGAAAGGTTCTACTAGTTTAACCTAGGAAAAACCCTAGAGTTGTTCTCTAGCTCTAGATCTTATTCCAATCTAATAGTAGATAATATATTATCACAATCAAAAACTCTTATAATTCCTCAATATGGCCAGCCCTCTAGGGTTGTTTAGGTCATTTGGTACCTCTCATTCACACTTAGATAAGGAATCATTCCAAATCCCTTAGAAATCCAATTTCTTTTTAATTATAATTAGTTCTCTAATTATTATTCCAATTAATATAATTAGAATAATCTGATCTCCTATGTGGTATATAATGTGGCAATAAATTTACACCTGGCTGAAGAGTAATTATGTGACAGTCCATGCATAGGTGTCATCCTAGTAGGCAAAGACACCTGGCTTTTATATATTCAATGTCCATCAGCATATTCTAAGAACACTTTGGATGACCAAATGAACTTCGAATTCACTAATTCAAGTTTCAAAAGTTAGGTCTATGTCTTAGCTTTACAAAAATATTTTGATCCTATAAAATGGTCATCTGGAAGGCACTCAAATCCCAATTTTCTCAAGGGAGTGTAAGTATGCCGCAACTGTTGAAAATGTTGATCCTGTAAATCAAACTGGTACTGATTGGATGATCCAATTACAATGAAACTTTGAAGTTTAATGAATCATAAATCATTTGCAACTATAATCGCACAAAACTTTCAAGTGTAGCTCCAAATACGACATTCTTAGTAAATATTGCGCAGAAATACAATAAATTCTAGAATTTGCTATTCTTTCTCTAATTAGAAAAATACAATAATTCAGTACTTTTCATTAACAATTAATTCAAAACTAGCTAAAATTCTATATAAAATATGGCATAAAAATAGTAACTAGCCTGTTAAAGGCCTAGCCAAACGGAGATCGAACTGAAGGAAAGGCTGTAGGGGGTAAGTCAAGTGACCAAGGGACAATGTCCCTTTGTGGGCTCGCATTGGGACATAAATGTCTCCTATTTTGTCTGCTTGATCACCACGTGTCATCATCTGTGGAGGTAGGATTTTGATCCATAAATTTTAGCTGTTGAGGTAAGTTATAAAAAGAAAGTGAGGGTAGGTGAGAAATGAGCTTTTTTCCCATTGGGATCCACATCGATCTCTCTCTTTTCTCTTCCTTTTTCCTTTACCCAATGGTTACTCACTATTCCTTATATTTTCCTATCTTTTCCCAATAGTTAATAACTACTCTTCATCTTTTTCACTATTTTGTACTTCTTTGCACCTAGTAAATAGAGAGGGAAGAGTGAGACCATTTTTTCTTTCACTATGGCTGACTTAGGCATCGGAGAGAGAATGCCGGTGAACCCATTGATGACCCTCTAACTATCTGTCTATCTTGTAGATTTTAGCAAAGCTGGCTGTCTAACATGGAGCTGGGAGAATCTTGACCAAAAATGAGCCACAACAAATGGCGCCGTCTTTGAGAAACGGTTTTTCTCTTATTACTCAGTTTTGAGCTTGTTTTTATTTTTAGCTTATTGTCTTTTTTCTAGCAATATTTGGAGAATTTCTTCTTTTTAGCTTGTTTATTCCTGTAGCTCTTTGTTAGTTTGGTTTGTGAGATAGTTGGTTTGGAGAGTTTGCTAGTTGTATTTTCAGCTGTGCTTGTTGCGGTGGTTTGTTGCATTTGGGATTTGCTTAGTTTTTTTTTTTTTTTTTTTTTTTTTTTTTTTTTTTTTTTTTTTTTTTTTTTTTTTTTTTTTTTGTTTTTTTTTTTTTTTTTTTTTTTTTTTCATGTTTTGTATATATGATACTTTTTCATGGATTGAGATTTATGGTTTAGTTGTTATTTTTTTCAAAACGGAAAACCAAAATCGAAAACGTAGGGCTAAAAAAGAAATAAAAAAAAGTGGCCCCCTGTTTTGGTAGTCAATTGTGTTGTTGCTTACTTGCCTGTGTGATACTTTGGCTGAAATCTTGGTGGAAGTATGACTCAAATCTTAGAGAAGAACCGTTGAAAGAAAAGAGAAAAATCTCAGAGAGCCTACCGGCGACGTGACAAGACCATGAAAGGGCAGAGCCTTCCAATCGGTGAGCTAAGGATAAACAGCCCATTGGGACAAGCAATGTCCAGCACTGGGAGACTTCCATTCCTAGAGCTGAATAGGTTGTACCGCCGCTGCATTGGTCATAAATCTGAGCGAAAGGTATGTGGCACCTTGGTCAGAATGTGCCCAATTGTTAGATGTTGAGAATCATCTAGACCAGCTGATTGCATTCTTTTAACAGTGTCAACAGACCTAGGGACTCGGCACTCAAACACACATGAGTTAGGCTCTGGTTGATTCTCCATGTTCCTGCAGAAGATCTTCTGGCCAAGGAGAAAAGGGAAACCATAGGTAGGAGATAAGGCATGCCAAAGTCGAGTCATCAAAAGAGAGATTGAGACAGTTTGCCCGCGGAGGAGGATGGGACCGGTGCCCCTCATCGCCAGTCAACCTGCATGCCAGGGACACATGGGGCAGTGTGCAGCTCAGTGAGGCACTCTCTTCACAAAACGAGGCTCTTGACTTGAGCAACCTCAGGAAGTCACTAAAGGCCAGGAAGAAGGCAGGCGAGGAAACAAGCAAGAGCAGTCCCAGATAGAGTGCTTAAGGAAAGCAGAGTTGGAAAAAGAAAAAGTTCAAGTCTGCGCAGATGAGAGAGAAAGAATTGAAACTGAGGTGTGGAGAAAAGTTGAAGAGGAAGAACGCAAAAGAGGCCTCAGCAAAGAGTGAAGGAGAATAGTTGTGGCAGAACCTCGGAACCCTTATGGTGAGACAAGAAATCAATTATGAGCAGCAGACCGAATTTAAGGTTACGTGATGGACGCAGCTGTTCAAGTGCCTAGAATAGTAGTGGCCCAAAATACATCGCCATTCACAGTAGCGATCCGCCATGCCATCCTACCTCAGAACTTCAAGATCCCTTATATAGAGCATTATGAGAGGACGACAGACCCTCAGGAGCACCTGGGGTCTAATCGCATCTATATGGAGTTCAAGGCAGCTGATGATGCTGTCATGTATAGAGCATTCCTGCTGACACTTAGAGGAGTAGCTAGAGCTTGGTTCATGAGCCTGAGGCCCGGAACCATTGGGTAATTCAAACAGCTAGATTGTGGCTTTGCAGCACAATTTTTAGGAGCGAGATTCGTGAAAAAGCCCTCATCCCACTTGTCTTTTATTGTCCAGAGAGAGGGAGAGTCCCTGAAGATGTACATCCAGAGATTCACAGAGGCCATGATGTAGATTTAGGGGGAATCGACAAACGTGCAATACAAGCCATGTAAGATGGCTTAAGAGATGAAGATTTCATCCGGACTATCTTTAAAAACTGGCCTCAAACATTTTCCAAAATGTTAGTTGAAGCCCACAAGCATATCTCAGTGGTTCGAGTCACACAGGAACTCGAGGGCAAGAGGTGAACACATAAATGAACAGAAAAAACCAACGAGGCAGACCCCCAGGGAACTAGCAAAATGGTGAGGAAGGTAATCAGATGCCTCACTTCTAAAGGAACTAGTTTGAAATATTCACTCATCTAAATATGACACATGCCTAAGTGCTGATGAAATTCGAAGGGAGCAATGTCTTGAAGAAGCCTACCTCGATTAAGTTGCCATCTAGGTTCCAGAATCGGAGGAAGTATTGCCGGTATCACAAAAATCATGGATGCGACATAGATGAATGCATGGAGTTGAAGGAAGAGATAGAGGCCCTCATCCAAAGAGACTAGCTATGTGAGTTTGTAGCAGTAGCATTTGGGCCTCAGAATAATAGGACGATGTAACCAGACCATGCAGAGCCAAGTGGAGTAAACGTAGCACTACTATTGCAAGGTCGTAATAAAAATGTCCAAACCATATTCAAAGGACCAGGAGTTGGTGGCGATTCTAATCGGTCCAGGAAAGCTTATGTGAAAGATGTGAGAGGATGCAAACAGGAGTACAAGGTAAAGTTCATGACTAGACTGTCAAAAATTGCTCGAGCAGAGCCTTTCTCCCTAAATTTCAATGACTAGGAGGCCCTAAACGTACACCACCCACATGATGATGTAATTGTCATAGCCACCCAAGTGGCTAATCACATGGGTTTTTGGATCTTAATTGATAACGGGAGTTTAGAGGACATTTTATACGCTTCAGCCTATAACATGATGGGTTTGAAAAGGCAAGCACTCAAGCCAGTCAGAGTCTCCTTGTCAAGTTTTGACTGGCAAAACTATCTTTTTAGAAGGATTGGTCGAGCTTCCTTTAACAACGGGGGATGAGCTCAACAGAGCAACGATCATGGTTAACTTTCTTGTCATGAAAACCCCATCAGCATACAACGCGATACTCGGAAGGCCGACCCTGAATGCCCTGAAAATGACCACCTTAACTTATCATTTAATGGTAAAATTCCCAACCCTATAAGGGGGACAGATTGCGTCCTATGAGATCAGTATGAGTCGAGGAAGTATTATGCTACATCTCTCAATGACAAGAGCATACCTTTGGAATAATTTACCATTTGTTCTCCTATGCTTGAGAATGAGAGACTTAATCATCTGTTTGATTCATTCCCCTCCGAGCGGCAAAGCTCCGAGCCAGCTAAGAACCTAAAACACCTGAAGAAACCAAAAATAAACCCTCATCTAAATAGAAATGCTCTAAGGTCTCTCAAAAAGATCCATCATGAATGTATTGTCAAGTTCAAACTTGCCAACTAGAAAATTAGGGAGCTAAGTTCTAAGACATCTACTTAAGGAGATGGGTTAAACCCAGGCACGATGGAGGCCGAGTATACCTGAGTGGATTGCGTAGAAGTGGAGAACCAGACACATGAAATGGAGAACCAACAGAGAAGGATCCCTCGAGGAAAACTAGCGGAGGAGCTTGATAGGCATAAAATGTTAATGTTTTTTATGCCACTTTTTATATTGAATTTTAGCTAGTTTATAAATAATTGTTAATGAAAAGTACTTAATTACTGTATTTTTCTATTTTCAGTAAAAGAAAGACTAAAGCTGGAATTACAGTATTTTTGCGCAACCTTTACTGTGAAAATCATATCTGGAGCTACAATTTGAGATTTTACAGTATTCAAGTTGCAAATGATTCTTGATTCACTAAGATTTAATTCTGTAAAGTTTCATTGCAATTGGTTCAGCTAATCAGTACCTGTTTGATTTACAAAATCAATATTTCCAACTGTTGCTGCAGATTTACACCATCTAGGAGAAATTAGAATTTGAGTGTCTTCCCTCTGTCCAATCTGTGAAAACAAGATATTTCTGGAAATATACCATATAGAACTGAGTTTTAAAACAAGAATAAATGAATTTGGAGTCCATTTGGTCACCCAAAAGGTACTTGGAATCTGTCTAGCGGTCATTGGAGATCTAAAAGGAAAGTATTTTGGCTTACTAGGAAGATATTGATGATTGGACTGCCATGTCATCACACTTCAGCCATGTGTACGAAATTTCCACATCATATGCCACATGGGAGGTCAGATTATTATAACTATACTAATTGGAATAATATTTAGAATAAAAGGAATTAGAGTTAAATACAAATTTGATTCCTATAGAGATAACGAATGTTTCCTTAAACCTAGTGTGAACATGATACACAAAATACACTTGTACCCTTGAGGTGGCCAGCCATAATAGGAAATTTATGGAGTTTGAGATCATGTATACATATTATCTCCTATATTCTCTAGATTTTAGAGGGACTCTAGGGTTAAACCTCTTCTAAACATTTTCTATAAATACCATGCAACACAAGAGGCACTAACACAATTCACCACCAACCCCATGGCTGCAACTCCTTCATTCATGCTCTCACAGCCGCAGTTCTCTCTTTCCCTTTCTCCCCATTCTCAAGGAAACAATAGTTTTCTTAGGTTTTATGTTCAGTTCTTAAGAGTTTTTACATAGAAAAGTTGTGATACACAAAGCAAAGTTCAAGGGAGAATTCGGTCAGCCTTGGAGGAGTCAACCTTGTGACTTTGATCATAGTTTGGAGAAGCCAAGAGGAGAAGATTGAAGAACAAATTCCAGCAGCCATCAACTTTGGATTTGATCTCTTTATTCTTATTCTCTTTGTTATTTAATCTATGTTGTCTTTTAATTATTTGATGGATAATTCTAAGATCATGTGTAGCTAATTTTTTGTGAGGATTATGATGTAACCCTTTTATGACTATTTAGTGTTTAATGCATATTTGAATTTGATTCATGTTTAAGGTTAATATTTCATTGTAGTTCTTAATGCTTCCACGAAAAGGTGGATTGATTTAGTATTTATATTGGCTTAGGAATAAGGGATCTAAATATGGATGGGCAATGAAATACATGGTTATAGGAATATTGCATGCCTTAGGGAAAACTTTGACAAAAACATATTGGGTTTGCATGTCTTAGGGCTTAAATTTCGGTATTTAGATTAGGGATAATTAAATACCTTGTGCTTGCTAGATTAGAATGCATTGAGGAATCAACTTCTAGTCACTTATGGTAAAAGGGGGGTTAACCTATGAATCTAAAATGCATTAGGGCTAAATAGTAGTAATAGTGGTGAAGTCATAATCCTTATTTTCTTAAAACCTTTGGAATATTTACTTGCTGCCTGCTTTATTATTGCTTTGCTAGATCAAGATGCATTGAGGCATCAACTCTTTGTCACTTTAGGTTAAGAGAGGTTAACTAATGAATTTCTCATGCATTAAGGGTAAACATGATTAATAGTGGTGAAGACATAATCCTCGTTCCATCAATATTTTGAAACTTTTGCTTTAATACTTTTGCTGCCTTACTTTGCTTTCTTTTTAATTCTTTCTTTGCTTAACAAAACCCAACCAATCAAACAATCACTCTTTTACTTTTATAGTTTTAAATGGTAATAGAATTTATTTTCATCACTAGAGACATTATTCTTTGTGAGATCGATATTCAGTTTTCTCTAACAAACCACTGTGGTATAATTTTGATAACTCGCAAGTGCGCGAATCTGCATGTAATAAAGTGGATTCCTTTTAAAAAAACCGATATTGATCCCACGAGGAATAATGTCTCTAGTGATGAAATTAAATTAATTATAAATTAAACTTTGAAAATTAAAAGAGTGTTTTTTATTGTAGTTGTTGAGTAACAGCATGAATTAAAATAAAAGAAATATTAAAATTAAGAACAAGGCAGCAAGTAAACATTCCAAAGGTTTTTAAGAAAATAAGGATTATGATTTCACCACTATTACTCCTATTTAGCCCTAATGCATTTTAGATTCATAGGTTAACCCCCCTTAATCACATATGACTAGAAGTTGATTTCTCAATGCATTCTAATCTAGAAGGCACAACGTATTTAATTATCTCTAATCTAAATAAGGAAATTTAAGCCCTAACACATGCAAACCCAATAAGATCTTGTTAAAGTTGTCACTAAGGCATGCAATATTTCTATAACCATGTATTTTTTTGTGGTATAATTAACTTGCAAGTACACTAATAACAAGTAATAAAGTGCAGTTCTAAGAGAATTCCGATATCAATCACACGAGTAATAATGTCTCTAGTTATTGAAATTAAATAAACTGTAAATTAAACTTTGAAAATTAAAAAAGAGATTTTGAAAGATTATTGTTATATAACCAAGTATGAATTTAAAAGCAAAGTAAATTTAAAAACGAAAACAATGTAGCAAGTACGATTTCACAGATTTTAAGAAACAAAGATTATGATTTTACCACTAATACTCCTATTTAGCCCTAATGCATTATAGAGGTTAACCCTATTTTAAACACATATGACTAGAAGTTGATTTCTCAATGCATTCTAATCTAGCAAGCACAACATGTTTAATTACTTCTAATCTAAACACGGAAATTTAAGCCCTAAAACATGCAAACCCAATAAGATCTTGTTAAAGTTGTCACTAAGGCATGCAATATTTCTATAAACATTTATTTTATTGCTCATCCATATCTATACTCCTTATTTCTAGGCCAATATAAATCCTTAATCAATCCACCTTTTCATTGAAGTATTAAGAACTACAATAAAATATTAACCTTAAACATGAATCGAATTTAAATATGCATTAGAAACTAAATAGTCATAAAAGGGTTACTTCATAATCCTTATATAACAATTAGCTACTCATCATCTCAAAATTATCCATGAAATAAATAAGAGACAACATTGTTTAAATAATTAAAAGAAAATTAGAGAAAAAAAAAACAAATTTGGATTTATGACTGCTGGAAATTGTTTCTTCAATCCTCTCTTCTTCGCTTCTTCAAACTATGATCAAAGCCTCAAAGTGACTCCTCCAAATGCTGGCCGAATCTCCTTGGACTTCTCTTTGTATTGCACAAATTTTCTCTCTTAAAACTGAATAATAAATCTAATTAAATACTTTTGTTGCTGTGAGAATGGAGAAGAAAAGAAAGGGAAAGGTGCGGTTGGAGAAGGATGAAGGCTGCTATAGCCGTGAGGCTAGTGAATGGTGTCAAGGATGATTTTCACTCTCAAGGCAGCAATCTATTTATAGGAGAGGTTTAAGAGTGGTTTAACCTTAAGGTGTTTCTAAAACCTAGAGAATATAGGAGATACAATATTACATAATCTCAAACTCCCATAAGTTCTCTAGATGGCTGGCCATCCTAAGAACATAGAGATATTTTGTGTCTCATGTTCACACTAGGGATAGAGATACTTTCTTTATCTTCTTAGGAATCATAATCAATCTCTAATATCCCTTCATTTTATCCCAAATATTATTCTTAATTAAGATAATTAGAATATTCTCACCTTCCATGTGTCATGTGATTTGGCAATTTTGGATACATGGCTGATATGTGGTGACATGGCAGTCCAATCACAATGGAAGTCCTAGTAAGCATAAAACTTTCCTGTTTTATCTTCAATGACTGTCAGGCAGATTCCAAGTATACTTTGGGTGATCAAATGAACCCGAATCCAATGATTTCTGTTGCAAATGTTAGGTCAGTTTCTTAGCTTTCCATGAATATATTGATCTCACAATTTGGACATCAGGAAGACACTCAAATCCTCATTTTTCCAAGACAGTGTAAATCTGCCGCAACTGATGAATTTGTTGAATTTATAAATCAAACTGGCACTGATTGGCCAAACCATTTGCATTGAAACTTTGCAATATTTAAGCATATTGAATCAGGAATCATTATCAGCTGAAATCGCATAAAAATTCTAACTGTGGCTCCAGATATGATTTTCTCAGTAAAGGTTGCGCAGAAATACGGTAATTCCAACATTTGTCTTTCTTTTATTGAAATATAGAAAAATACAGTTTGCGGGTTTGGGTCTGCGATATCGGGTCGGGTTGATATCAGTGTCACACGATAAAAAAACGGGTTGAAACGGGTTGGAACACGTTAACACGATGGATCACGATAAGACACGATAAAAAAAATATTAATTTAATTATTTTATTATAGTTATCTTTTTACATTACTTTTTTTTTAGTTTTAGAAAATTATAAAATTCATATTTTATTTCATTGGAAAATTACAATTTTTATATCTATTTATATATTAATATTTTATTTTAGATTCTATCTTTTTTATTACTTATATTTGATGTACAATTTCAATTTGGTTTATAATATTTTGAATATTTTTAAATTAACTTAGTTTGTTTTATAATATTTTGAATATTTTTAAATTTATAATTGAAATGCATATTTTGTTTTTTAGTCACGATAAATATTTAATATAGCTTTAATTCGTAATATTTTACATATTTTAAATTCACAGTTATTATTTATGTTGAATTTTAGTATGTTAATATATATTTTTTAAAATGTTTAATACATCATTTGAATATGTATTTAGGCTTAATAGACATGAATTGATAATGATTTATCATTTGACAATATATATTAATTTAAATAAAAAAAATAAAACACTCACGTACATGTCTAGTAAACACGAATAAAACACGACACGAACACGAAACGATACGACACGAACACGGTTCAACACGAAAACTTAACGGATTGAGTTCGGATGAACAAAATTTGACACGACACGAACACGACACGACACAAACACAGTTCAACATGACATATTACCAGGTCTAGAAATAAGTCTTTCAAAAAAACAAAATCTACAGCTGGAGTACAAGATCTCCAGTTCACTACTTAAAAAATTCGCTAGTATGTATAAGCTGTCCATCAGGACCACATTACGATTTTGACTGCATACTATTTTTTTGAAATGAATAATTTGAGCAGGTAATAAAGAACAGACTCGCATGGTGTCAAAAGAAAAAAAACAAAACGCAAGGGAAGGTGTTTGGAACTTTTCTTCTTCTTTTCTATTTGAGCAGTGGAATTTTTTATATTTCCATGTACTCCAAGATCTGCTTCTACGACAGGAATCATACCAACATATATTTATCAACAAAACGCATTATTTCGCACCAAAATTGCTATTTGTCACATTATTAGTGGCCAGTAAAATTTATCATTTTAACATATACTATTTATCACTGTGACGACCAAAAACAATAGACAGTGACCATCAGCAGTATAAATCCTACACGCTGGTACAAGTATAACATTTTTATTTTTTGATAAGCAGGTATAATATAACGATTGAACTTTTAATTTTAAAATATTAGAATTCTTAAAAATATTTCAAAAAGTATTTAAATGACACCCAATTAATTTTGGTCACTGTCAGAAACGAAAGCACAAACACACGGGTTATGCATTCTTTAAACTTTCCTGTTATTTTCTCTCTCCTGATTCTGGACTGCCATGTACCTTTTCAAACCCAAAAAGCACAGGCTGCACAGCTATAAGAAACAAGCAAAAAGTCACTGAGAAAACAGACAACAAAACCGACATCAAATGACCGAAATACCCATGGCTGGAGGGGTAGTTGACCGTTAAATTTCGGTAGCTATTTGTACCAACAATACCGTCCTTTTCACTATTTTCAAATAGTATTTTAATGCCACCAAAACCCCAACGAACTCTTTGGACCATTTTCTCCATTTTTCTTCTCCCTCATAAATTTTATTATAATATTGCCTCTGTCACTGTCAGGGACTTTTTCTTCTACCTCTTCTTCCTCACTTTGTAAACTCCAAAGAAAATCCAAACCTGAGGCGGAGTTTTCTATGCAAAACAAACCCAAAAGTTATCGATCAGTGGCTCTTTCTATGCAATGTTTTTTTTATTTGTTAGTTTCATGAAACTTTTACCCTACCCTTTTGTCTTCACTTTCCATCTCTGAATCTAAAAGTTCTAATAGTTCCAAAAAAAAAAAGAAACCTCCAAGTCTCGGCGTCCATGGCGGTTTCAGGCAGCAGCTCCGTTAGCATGTGTCGTCATTTCGCCGTTAACACCCCAAACAAAGTGAACTTAGAGAAACCGGTTTTGGGTGTCCACATTTCGGATCATAGTGTTTGTCGCAGTGGTATTAGGACTAGGAAGTTGAAAGGGATCAAGATAAGGAATGGAGTTCGGGCAGCTGTGCAAGTGGGTTTCGAGGATTCGAAGCGTGCAGCGAGGAATTTGAAGGGCTTGGAGAGGAAATTCGAGTTCGATGTGGTGTCGGAGAGGGATTTGAGGGAAAAGGGGTTTCTGGGGATGACGAAGACGAAGCTCGTGTGCACGATCGGACCGGCGTGCTGTTCTTCGGAGGATTTGGAGAAAATGGCAATGGCGGGGATGAATGTGGCGAGGCTCAATATGTGCCATAACACCAGCGAGTGGCACAGAGACCTGATCAGGAAGATCAAGAAGTTGAATCGAGAAAATGGGTTCTGTATTTCGATCATGATCGATACAGAAGGCAGTCAGATTCATGTGGTTGATCATGGAGCTCCTTCCTCTGTTAAAGCCGAGGTATTTTAGCTAACTCAAATCCCCAACTAACTGGATTTTTAAAATTTTTTTTTAAATTTTATTAATTTTTAATTTTATTTATTTTATCTTATAGTTGCAGAAAATTAGAAGTTGGGTAATGGAAAAAAATAATGTAGATTTGATGGGTTTTGTACTTTTTCATGGTTGATCAGGAAGGTTCAGTCTGGTTATTTACTGCCCAGAAATTTGATGGACCTCGTTCTCGTCCATTCACAGTTCAAGCAAACTATGAAGGTTTCTCTGAAGGTCATGGGAAAATAAAAAAATTGATTAAAGAGAGATTTAATTCACTCTCTTTTTTTTCTTTTTTTTTTTTGAGAAAAATATTTTTGCTGATTTTAGTGGGACTTTGGCAGGTATCGAAGTGGGTGATGAACTTGTTATTGATGGTGGAATGGCGTGCTTTGAAGTCATTGAAAAGATTGGGAATGATCTACGTTGCAAATGCACAGACCCTGGTTTATTTCTTCCTCTAGCCAAATTGAGCTTTTGGAGAGATGGGAAGCTTGTGGGGAATAATCATGAGCTTCCCACTTTGTCAACAAAGGTTTATCTATCTCCTCTTCTTTTTTTATGAGATGAGAATCTTAGCTTAATTTCTATTCAGTGTCCTTGCACGTTGAACTCCATTCCTCACTCACATTTTTAGAGCGTTTGAAGCAACTTAAAACTGCATTCTAAATGTTAAACGTTCTTTTCTTTTTTACAATCTAGTTCCAGTAGAGCAAGAGAAATCCAAATGTGCACTAACTATGTTTCTGTTTGTTACATCGTTCTCAAAATTCATTTTGTTTATTGCCTTGCCTTTTTTGGCTACCTAGACTACCTCTTGAAGATTTTTCTTTTGTTTGCCTGATTTACAGGATTGGGCTGACGTAGAGTTTGGGATTTCTGAAGGGGTTGATTTCATTGCTATGTCATTCGTAAATGACGCTGATTCTGTCAAGCATTTAAAGAACTACCTCTGCACCAAATCTGCAAAGTAAGACAGTACATTTTTTTTCTTGACACATATCCCGTTTCTATGGTTCAATTTAGGCTACCAAGTTCTTACACAAATAGCACTTTCCGTGACTTCAGCTGAGATGTAATTGCACCATGTGATAAAATAAACATATGCATAACTAGTTAGCTAACTTCCTATTTATCATCTCTTTTGTACTCAGATGCCTGAAGATTTTAATGTCCTTTCTTATCATTTCAATTTCTGGAAACAATCCTCGAGTTGTTGTACCTTTTGTGTAATTGGTATGAGAACAAAATACTATCAGCAAATATGAAAGCCAAGATATATATTCATCTACAGGTCCATAAGAGTGTTGGCCAAAATTGAAAGCTTGGATTCTCTACATAAATTGCAAGAAATTGTGGAGACTTCTGATGGAATCATGATTGCCCGCGGCGATCTTGGAGTTGAAATTCCCCTTGAACAAATTCCTGCAGTGCAGGAGAAAATAATTTATGTCTGCAGACAACTAAACAAGCCAGTAATTGTAGCTTCTCAACTTCTTGAATCAATGATGGAATACCCAACCCCAACTCGCGCTGAGGTATTATGAGCTAATGACTATACTTATATAGTCTTCATTGTTTACAAAGATTAGGAAACTGATTATCTGCCTTCTTGAGGTAAGGTTGCAGACATTTCTGAAGCTGTTCGACAATATGCCGATGCCTTAATGTTGTCTGGTGAATCAGCCATTGGATTATATGGACAGAAGGCTCTTGCTGTCCTTCACATGGCTAGTAGTCGAATGGAATCATGGACTCGCGAGGAAAACCAACAACGTCTTCTCAAGCAGTGTCAGCTTGGAGTTTCATTGCCTGAACGAATTGCGGAGCAGATATGCAATTCTGCTGTTGAAATGGGTACTTTCGCTTTTCCCCAACTTTTCTCATTTCAGGGTCTCAACTAGAATATTTGGTCACTTCCTTTTTCTGTGAAATTAAAAACTAAGCATTCCTCTTGCAGCCAACAACCTTGCTGTGGATACCATCTTCGTATACACAAAGCATGGTCAGATGGCATCATTCCTGTCCAGAAACCGACCGAACCCTCCAATATTTGCATTCACCGATGATAGGAGCACCCGAATGGCTCTAAATTTGCAGTGGGGAGTTACTCCTCTCCTTGTAGATTTGTCAGATGATATTGAAGCTAATATCTCAACAACCATTGATGTTATAAAATCAAAAGGGTTGCTGAAAGAGGGGGATTCAGTTTTGGTGGTCTCAGATGTGATTCCAAGTCGTTCTATCCCAATGGCATTCCAATCAGTCCAGGTAAAGACAATCCACTAAGACAGGCAAAAAGAGGAATTCATGGAATAATCCTTAGCTCTTGTTCCATGATTTAATCAGGACAGTCAATATTATTCATAATTTTGCTGCTTCAAATCATCATCAGTATACAAAAAGAAAACATCTTTTTGTGAGATTTGGTTCATTCACTTGTTTCTCGAACATAGTTGTTGGTCCTTTTATCTTTAACATGTTTTGCACATTTAGCCCTGATTTTTTGCATTTTTGTAATGTAAATTTGGTTTTTTTGTACCGTTAATCTTTTGTCTATTTTCCATTCAACATTCTTTTAAGGACGGACCGAAGTACAATTCAACATAGTTATGATTTCACATGCAAAAAATATTTTTAAATTAATAATTATTTAAAAATATAATAAATTTTATTTTTAAAATTAAAAAATGGGATTAAAATAAATAAATAAATGCTGACAGATTTTTTCCAAAAATAATTTAAAATTTTAAAAGTTATACTTTTCATATAGAATCATGTTTAAAATAATTGAACTGTATTCAAATTTTGAAATCTATACAAAAGAATATAGATTAAAACAGAAGATATAAAAATGTTATAATTTTTTATTGTAATAAAAAATTATAATAAATAAAGAAATAGAAGGAAGTAAGAACATCATGTTTAAAAATTTGAATTGAATATTAAAGCATTGAAATAACTGTAAGATAATATAAATTAAATATAAAAATATTATAATTTTTAGTTGAAATAAAAAAAATAAATTTTGTTATAATAAATAAAGGAAGGAATAAAAATAAAATTTAGTAGGTAAATGAAGAATATATTTTTTAAAATATAGTTTATATAGTTTTTTAAATTTTTTTATCTCTGTTTTTTTTTATTCAAAACAATTAAAAAATTTAGGAATTATTCAACTTTTCCTATCATTTCTAGAAAATAAATATAATTTATTATATTTTTGAATAATTATTAATTTTGGATAATAATTTCTTATTGTTATTATTATTTTTGTTTTAATGCTTTTTCCACATGAAATTTCACAATTATGACGAATTTATATTTTGATCTTTCATATTTAATAGAGTTTGAAATGAAAAACAGACAAAGAGAAAACCCAAATATGGTTAACAGATCTTAATGTTTAGTGAGAAAAAAATAAAAAACAGATCTGATAAGAAAACGAAAGAAAATAGCTACTAAACACGGGTTTCAAGTGGGCCTTATATCATGTAATGCAATACAGAGTTTAATACAATCTAACCCAAGGGCCTTAAATATTTTATCACCGCATAAGGTGGCTAGCTTGGATTGTGACCTTTACGATTGGTAAGAATGGACGTTTCTTATATTATTCTATTTTATTGAGGAAAAAGCACTGGACTTTTCCTGCTGATTGATTGAAGAATAATTTCTGCTGGTCAAATTATTCATTAAAAAAAAAAAAAAACAATCTGCTGGTCAAATTTCCTAACATCTTTTTAAGTCACGGACTCATATTGTTCTAGTGGGGATACCAAATTTTAAAACCATAATGCTGATCATACTGAAATATTAATTTACTTATTAAATTATAAATATTAAAATAATATTACTTGACAGATTTATAAAATCTGAATAAGATAGTAAATTTTTAAATAGATAAATAAATTAAATATTATTATATCATGTGCTACATCAATTGATAAATAAATTTTATTAATATTTTAGTAAATTTAATATTATTGATTTTGAAAACACGTTTTAATTTTAAAATGTAAATCTATATATCATTTTGTTCTACAAGTAAAACAAATAATTAGAAACAAAGTAGGGAAATATAAACAGAACCTAAAAAAGAAAAGAAAAAAGTGATAAACGTTACTATTTTTATTTATTTATTTTTTGTTGGTTTTTTACATAAAAGAAGTCGGCCATTAACATTAAAGGTGTAAAATTTAATCGGTGTATAGTTTAAAAATAGAGATTCATTGAATAGCTAATAACTGGATTTGCCTGGATCATCCTTCCGTTATTTTTGGTAAAACATAGTTTGATATTAAGCACAAAAAAGCCCTCAAAAGAGGAGCTTAAGAGGACTACACCCTGCCAAATCAGTAGCCAAAATAGCAGAAATGTTTTCTAGGATGCAGTCTAAATTATCAGAAAAAAAAAAAAAGGAAAAGTACAACCAAAAAGAGAGGGCTTCTTAGCAAGGGCATCTGCTGAAGCATTAGAGGACCTTGCATACCAAGTAAAAGACCAGCTCCTACTGTACATACAAGATTTGATACTTACAATAGTTACCCTCGTATCCATCCACAAAGCTCCTTCAATGATTGAATTTCTTGGATAGCGACTGAAGCATATGAAGAAAAGCTGATTATGTCTTTGTGGATACTATTTCATATCTGAAGGATAGTGTCGGATATTTTTCAAAGGTGAGCCTCAGTTGTCTACGATAGTGGGGTGTAGGTATTAAAACTTTCCGAGAGAATGAAAACATTAAGCTTTCTGAAGGAGCGAAGACATTAAACTTTCTGAAAGAGTGATTAAGATTTCAGACATTCATAGTTACTCTGAAGTTTTGAGCGTACTAAGTGGCTCAAACGTCGAGCCATAAATTAATAAAGAAGTTTTCCAGGTGAAATCAAAAAAGGCTAAGACAACAACATCGGAGACAAGAAAGGTGTGAATACCATTTTATACCTGAATAGTAGACTCAGATGTTTTCTGAGGGTGAGCCTTAACTGTGGATAATATTTTGCATCGGAAGGGTAGTCTTGGATGTGTTGTTTCAAGGGTGTGTCCCAGGCGTCTTCTATAGTACGCTCGGACATTCATACATTTCGAATGAGTGAAGGCACTAAGCCTTCTGAGGGTGGGAAAACACTAAACCTTCCAAGGGAGTTAATAGACTAAACCTTCCAAATGGGTGATTAAGGTTTTAGACATTTGTAATTCTCTAAAAGTTCCTAGAGTACTAGGTAGCCCGAAAATCGAGCCATAAAGGTATGAAGAAGTTTTCTGAGACATTGGGCGAAGCCAAGAAAGGCTGAGACATATGTCTAAGACAAGAAAGGTTGAGCAAAGTCTGAAGCTAAAATGTGTAAATGATTGAGGCCAACATGTGCGAGACTTCGACTGAAGTGTTTCAATATAAAATATCTTACGCATCCTGAAAATGTGATTTCTTCGGAACTATCTAAGGCACCTTGAACACACGTCTTCTCAGAACTATTTGAGGCATCTTAAATACGAATCCAGGAAGCTCAAATGCCACTTCCGAAGTGTTCTAACGCGTTGAAAGGAAGAGAAAAGCCAATTATAACCGTTCCGAACACAATAAATTCGACAACCATCATAATTAATTATCATTCAATGGACAGTTATAAGATCGTAAAGGCATGAGACATTACCGAGGTAAAAGTAAGAGGTGAAAGCTAAAGGTAAAGACATTCAGTATTCTTCTTCCACACACACATAAATTATTTTGAAACACACCCAAAATACAAAGAAACTATTCTTACACAATAGTTACTCTTTGATTTACATTCTCTTCTCTTTTTAAATTGCAAAATACATTCTATCTTGAATTGACTTGAGCATCGGAGTATCTTTGGCAGGTACCACACCGATTCTGTAACCTTCTATTCTTTTTTAGGGAAGATTTAACAGTTCAGCAAGAAATAGAAAATCACAATCACGGTTTGGCGCGCTAGGTAGGTGGTATTTCACATTTGATACGTGATTATACTTACACGTTGGAATCTTTTTCAGTTCCTGAGTTTCTTTTTCAATTCTCGAGATCAGAAACTCATGAATTTATCTTGTGATTGTAATTCAATTTCGAATCCCAACGAAACACTGCTTTCACTTTTTGTTATTTGTCTGACAGTTTCATAATTTATTATAACGCTTATAACATCTTTTATGTATATATATTAGAACTGTATTTGTATTTTTGCATGAGATTTATATGCAGGTCCAACTACAAAATCATGCAAAGCACCAATTGCCAAATAAGATACATCCATATCTAATCAAGTATTGCAGCGTAGAACTCCAACTATCCAGTGTGGAAGCATTCTAACTGATCATTGTTGCATAGCGCTTTGACCAGGCCAACGTACAAGCACTCTAGTAAAAGAGCATTGCTCAAAAACTTGGCTAGTGTGAAGACAATATTGGTCATTGTGAGTGTAAAGTTTTAGCTAGTTGACATGAAAGCAAATGTTAGAATAAGTTATAAAACAAAATTAGATTCGGAGCATATTAATCACCCGAGCTCACTTCCACAGATCACACTAGCCTTCATCTCACATCTTACAGGTCATCCCATATCATATTTTTTATATTCACATGCACACATTTATGCATGAACAATAATAATTCTACATATATGCTAGTATTGGGCCTGTATTTTTGCATGATATGTAGATTCTAGCATATCAATCTTCTACAATAATGGAGCTATTCTCAACTTTAATAGGTAATAGTCCACACCTCGATTGAAAACTAACAGTCCACACCCAAACTGAAGGCTAATAGTCCACGCCCAGACTGACAACTAATAAGTCCACGCTCGGATTGACGACACGGATGAAAGTCATGCCCATTTCACGGGCTCGATACTTTAAAAGCTAATAAGTCCAAGCTCAGACTGACGCCTTGGATAAAAGTCTCGCCCACTTCACTGGCTCGATTCACCATTCCTAAAATTGTTGCCTCACTTCAGGGCTTTAATAGGAAAATTTTGACCCTAACTATTGGGTCCACTTTGAAAATTTTTGCCCCACTTCATGGGCTATAATAGGAAATTTCCAACCGTAACTATCGGGTCCACCTGGTGTTCAAATTCTAACTATAGAATTAACTAGTTTCCTTTTTTGAAGGGCTTTTGTTAGCAAGAGGAGGATCCTTTCCTTGAAGTACCAGCTTGAAGTTAACTACATGCTTCGTCTTCCTTGTCCTCGAAATTTATTCTCTCGCTAAAGAGGATTTCGTCATCTGGAATGATCACTTATCCTTGACACTAGGCCAAGAAACCTCAAGGATTTCGAGTTGTCTAAGCTAGTTCTTCCTTTCTTCTTCTGATGCATGCTTCAGGGACTCGAACCCCACGATGACCTTGGTTGATTCCTTCAGTTTGTCATCACGGTCGATGGCTATGCTTCAGGTGTTCTGAAGAGCATCACGGGTTTCTTGAAGAGATTTGTTCAGTTTGAAGGCGTACTCAACCAATTCCTTTATTTTCTCTAAAGGAGAAGTTTTCTTGACAGCAAGTGCAACATCTTCAGTGAGTGAGTCGAAGATCTTAAGTGCAAGTCAGCCTCGTGTTGGGTGACTCAGAGCCTTGAGCAAGCTCCAGTTTTTTCAGTTTCTTCCGAGACTCCTTAGCAATATGCTTCAAAGTTTCGAATGGAGATTCGACCACAAGTGGATTTGGTTCGAAGCACTTTAAAGCACAAAATTTAAAGAAATCATTTTTGGTTTCCTAAGCAGAAAGTCATAGGTTCGGCCTCTATCTTGTGAATACCCGTCAGAGTTATTTTTTCTTTGGAATGAAGACCTGCTTCGACGAATAAGAAAAGTTTTTATTTCGAAGGCTTATTCATCCTCTTCAACGAAGGCCTCTAGCGTAAGAAGTAATTTGAGGTTGACATCTTCAATCTGGCTGAGGAATCATATTGATTTTCTTCGGATGTATACATATTTGATTTTGAACATAAGTAACTCCATGAACTGACGTGTCACTTCATGGAGTAGGGGGCTAACTGTGAATGTTATTTTATACCTGAAGAGTAGTCTCAGATGTTTTCTGAGAGTGAGCCTCAACTGTGGGTATTATTTTGCATCCGAAGGGTAGTATTGGATGTGTTCTTTTGAGTTGTTCC
This sequence comes from Ochetophila trinervis, assembly GCA_003254975.1. Taxonomy (NCBI): domain Eukaryota; kingdom Viridiplantae; phylum Streptophyta; class Magnoliopsida; order Rosales; family Rhamnaceae; genus Ochetophila; species Ochetophila trinervis. The sequence continues at coordinate 23,194 of QANX01003585.1, forward strand.
GAGGGTGTGACTTGAGCATCTTCCATAGTACGCTTGGAAGTTTGTACCTTCTGAATCAGTGAAAATACTAAACCTTCCAAAAGTCTAAAGACACTAAGCTTTCCGAGATAGTTAAAAGACTAAATCTTTCGAGAGGGTGATTAAGCTTTTGGACATTCGTAATTCTCTAAACTTTTTGAGCGTATTAGGTGGCTCGAAAGTTCAAGCCATAAAAGTATGAAGAAAGTTTATTAGGCATCGGGAGAAGCCAAGAAAGGCTAAGACAAGAAAAGCTGAGCCAAGTCCGAAGCTGAAATGTGTAAATGACTGAGGCCAACGTGTTCGAGGCTTCGACTGAAGTGTCTTAGTATAAAATATCTGAGGCATTCTGAACATGTTTCTCCTTAAGAACTATCTGAGGCACCTTGAACACATGACTCATTCGGAACTAGCTGAGGCATCTTGAATACGTGTCCACAAAGCTCAAACGCCACTTCCAAAGCATTCTAACGTGCTGAAATTAGGTGAAATGCCAATTATAACCGTTTCGAACACAATTAATTCGGCAATCATGGGAATTAATTATCACAACAAGCATTCAATGGACAGTAACAAGTTCGTAAAGACGTCAGAGAAGAGGGGTATAAGTAAGATATGAGAGTTGAAAGGTAAACCATTTTGGAACTATTCTAAAAACTATTCGGAAACACACAAATTATTCTTACACAAGAATTACTCTTTAATTTATAAAATACATTCTTTTCTTTCAAATACTGACTTGAGCATCGGAGTCTCTTTGGCAGATAGCACACCGTTGCTATAACTTCTATTATTTTTCAGGAGAGATTTATCACAATTCAGGAGGAGGCAAAAAATTTCAATCACAGTCCTAAACTCTATTAGAGGCATAATCCATAGCCCAACCAATAGTAGAAATTTCAGCTTCAAAGGCTAAAGTAGAGTTGACTAGCATTGTTGATAAGCATAAAATTTACATCATTTTATGCTATTCATTTAGCTTAACTTTTATTAGATTGTGCTTATTTTGTTAAAAAAAATGCCTTCATTTCTATTATTTTCTTTGTTGTAGATAAAAAGAAAGTTTTTGTGAAAACAACAAATAATAAGGGTATTTTGGTCGTTTTAACTTAGTTAAGGGACCGAGTTGCAAATATTAAATTCTTTTGTGAAGGAAATTAGAAATGAGCTTAAAATATTAGGGAAAGATTAAATATAGATCAAGGGTTAGAAATAATACAAGTGGAGGCAAGTATGAAACTTTTTTTATTTGGAACAAGTTGAAATTTTGTGCAACCAATATTGTGTTGAGCATATTTGGAGCTACAAAATAAATTTTTGAGTGAATCTACTTGCATAAATTTCTTAACTCGCCAAAGATCATCTCAGAAAATTTTATGTTAATTGGATCATCCAATTAGTTTCGTTTATTATTTAAAGTTGAAAAATTTGCAGCTGCGATAGATTTGCACTTCTGTAGAAAAAAAAATTTGAATTTTAGTGCCTTATCAATGTGGGAATTGTGCATATTATATGTCATTGGAAAGCTTAGATATAGACTTAACTTCTTCAACTGGAAAAACTAATTTTTGAGTTGATTGGATCACCCAAAATGTGGTTTGAATTTGGTTGATGAACATTGGAGATATAAAATGAAAGTATTAACGTTAACTAGGATGCCATCTAAGCATTGAAGACTATAGGTTGCCACGTCGTCAATGACTAGGTGTAATTTTTGCCTCATCATTTCAAGTCATCTTGTCATAACACTATTGAGCTAAAAGCCTATAACATAGAAGAAGTGATTGCCACATCAGCCATGTACACTTGGAGCATATCTTTGCCTTATTTGATCTAATATGAATTTAGTCTGATTTGTGGTCTTAGTCATGGACTCTTATAGCTAGAAATGCATCCATACATGATAGATTTATACTATAACCGGCCAGGCTTTATTTGTCTCCTCTATTTGTGCCTTTTTCCTCCTTATTTTTTCTACTTTGCGTTTACTTAACCTATTTTTACATCATGAGACTTTAGGTTAATTATTTAAATATTTTTAATTACCAAAATATATTTAAGCTATTATAGAATTTAACTTTTTATTTTCTAATTTAAAAATAAAAATCCTATGTCATATATATGATAATTTTTAGCCAAACCCTTAAAACAATTGACCTCCAAGGCTCTAAGCTTTAGGGTTTTCTCTTTTTTTTCTCTCTACCTTAGTCGGCCACCTCTCCATCTATTCCTCCATTGACTTTGTTCTCCCCACAGCAGCTGAACACCAATAGAACCCCTAGTTACAACAACCCCTATCATTCTTTTATCATCTCTTCACAAAACTTTAGGCATTACCCACATCTCCACCATCTATTTTCATCATTTTCTCCATCATCTCTCTATTATTTTTCATTGTACAAACAATCACCATTCCCATATATTTTAAGCCAAGTTGATTACATCAATGAGCATCATAACGAGCCAATTCATACAACATGATCATCACCATATCCAAGCCCCCACACCTCCATAGTCACCACTACCATTGAAGGTTCATTCCATCACCATCATCATCACCAACCAATAGCAAATCATCACTCATCCATCATCAAATTTATAGCTAAACTCTCTTTTTATTGTGCTTGATTCCTCGATGTCTTTTAACTTTTATATTGTAATAAACTTTGACATTTGTTATCAATATAAAGGGTTTTCTTGTTATTTACTTGTTGTCTTTTATTTTATGTTCATTGTTCTTATTATTCTCTTTAGTTTTTATGCATTTTAAATTTTGTCCAACATTATTTGCTAGCTTAAATATTGCATTTAGATTTAGTTTTGTAGTTTTTATGAAACTAATCTCTGTGGGTTTGACATGTTGATATTGTTCACAAATCACTACAACGAAAACGCTAATAGGTGACGCAAAAACGGATTCTCAATTTGTAAGCGGTGATGTAAATTATTGTGTCGCAGAATTGACTGTTGCTGAAAGTGTAAAACATTTGCGACATACAATATGCGCCGCAAATATAAAAATTAGTGACGCATAAACATGGTCGTGGTTATCCATTTTTCACGACACAAATGCATCGCGAATAATGAAACAATTGGCGATGCATTTTGTTGCAAAAAGATGGACAATTGGAGACGCATGCGTCTCCAATTTAGGTTGATTTCGTGGAAAAATTCTCTTGAAAATAGGTTGAATTTGAGCTAGTTTATAATTAATTGTTAATGAAAAATACTTAATTACTGTATTTTTCTATTTTCAATAAAAGAAAGATAAATGCTGGAATTACAGTATTTTTAAGCAACCTTTACTGAAAAAATCATATCTAGAGCCACACTTAGAATTTTTGTGCAATTCCAGTTGAAAATGATTCATGATTCACAAGGCTTCAATTCTACAAAGTTTCATTACAAATGGTTCTGCCAATCAGTGCCAGTTTGATTTACAAAATCAATATTTCCAACAGTTGCGGCAGATTTACACTGTCTTGGGAAAATTCGGATTTGAATATCTTCCTGATGTCTAAATTGTGAGATTAAAATATGCCTGGAAAGATAAGACAAAGACATAACTTTTTCAATAAAAATCACTGGATTCTGAGTTCATTTTGTCACCCAAAGTGTACTTGGAATCTGCCTAACAGTCATTGAAGATAAAAAAGAAAGTTTTATGCTTACTAGGACTACCATTGTGATTGGACTGCCATGTCACCACATATCAGCCATGTGTCCGAATTTGCCACATCATAAGCCACATGGAAGGTCAGATTATTCTAATTATACTAATTGGAATAATATCTAGACTAAAAGGAATTAGAGTTGCATATTAATTGGATTACGAAAGAGATAAGGAATGTTTCCTTAACTCTAGTGTGAACATGAGACACATTTTACCTTAATCTCCTTGAGGTGGCTAGCCATACTAGGGAAGATAGGAGTTGGAGATTGAGTTTACATATTATCTCCTATATTCTCTAGGTTTTAGAAGGAGTATAAAACAATACTTCCCTAGTTGTTTGCGCATCAGTCGATAATGTAAATGCCTAAGCAGTGAATTATCATTTACATAATTAGTTGTATATAACAAAACTATAGTAATAAAACTATGAGTAATTATTGCAATAAAGTTGCAATAAACAATACTTTGTTCTTATTTTTCTGTGTGCTTCGCCACGGAGTTTTGAAATAATTATTGACCATGAACCTTTTTCCTTTCCTCGAAGCCGACTAGGATACTCCTCAAACCAGAGGGCTTGTGTAAGTACATCAATTGGAGGAGAGGCATAAAAAATGCCTTGAATGACATTCTTCTTCAGAGCATGCTACAAAAAACAGCGAGTTGGAAAAAATTATAGCATGACCATTATAAAATATAATATATGACCACTAATTTGGGGTATAGAACTCACAATGCTTTGAACAACGGACTCAACTTCCGGGTTGTCTACCCATCCATCTTTCTTTGTTCTTGCGCGTATCCAAAGCTTTTCTTGCTCAATTGGTTCGATGTTGCCTCTTTGATGCGTGTCGTAAACACCAAAATTAATTACTGAATTTAAACACTACCGTAGTAGCAGCAAGTTCAGGTCGATTCCACAGAGACTGATGATCAAACTATTTCTATTCCAATTAAAGCAAAATTAAAAAGATAAAAGGGGGATTTTATGTTGGAAAGTTCAATTATTAAAGAAAACAATTTAATAAATACCGAAAATAACAATAAGAGAAAACCTTGGGTCAGAGTATCTTCAATTACTAAAGAACAGGTGATCACAGACAAAAATATATCTAAAAATAATCATTCAATGTTGGATTGAATAAAATAGCACGGCCAATTTTATTCAAACTCTCACAATTAATTAATTCAGATACGATCATAAATTAATCCTAATCCTGAAATATCTAAACCATCGTGATCTAAATCAAATCAGAACAGCATTAAGAACAATAGCAACCAACAATAAACAAGTTCTACAAACGTTGTAAAACTTTAATCTATTATGCATTCTCCTAAGAAATTAACAAAAGCTTAGCATGCAATTATTAAAATCAAAGTGCTACTAAACATAGAACATTCAATACGATTGAATTCCTAATTAGCAAATACCCAATCCACAAATAATTATAATGGATCCAAATTATAATCAAAGAGAATTGAATAATAAACAAATAAATTGGAAGAACACAAATTGAATAATTATAATTGAATTAAAACTTATAAACAATGTCTCACACCTTATACTTTAGCAAGAACAATACTCTTTCCCAAGAAAAAGATTTAGCTACTCATAATTGTTGGAAAAACTCTCTTTTTTTGTTGTTTTTGCTCTAAAAACTGCTACCCTATTACAAGATAACTTAAACCTATTTAAACTAAAAACCTAGGGCTACAAAACACACAAAAACGTGCCTAAACGGACCAACTTCGCGCCCATCCAGGCGCCTGGCCAGGCGCCTGGGCACTACACCTGGGTTGCACTGCCTTGCTGCCAACGTCCAGTTAATTACGGTTTTACCACTGCTTCTTCAGTTTTTCTGTTTAATTACGATTTTGTCACTGTTTCTTCATTTTTCATCACTTTAAGCTCAAATCCACCTAAAACATAGAAAAATATAAATTAATCCATTTTAAGTGAATAAAACATGCTCAAATCAAGTATTAAGGTATATAAAATACATATAAATTGCATCCCATCAAATACCTCCACACTTAATCTTTGCACGTCCTGGGCAAATCATAAAATATTATATTTTAAGAAAAACTAAATCAATCAAGTAATGAAATATTATAGACAGAGACAACCAAAAATTCAACAACTAGCACACCATAGCCATATGAATCGAACAATCTTCAGTCTTACTAGCAACCAACTTAATTAAACCCAATTCAAACTAGCTCGGCAAACAACTCACTGAATTCTCATTAATCACTCAAATGTTTAAAAGTGTTGGAAATATTCTCTCGAATTCAATGCAAAAATTTGCTCTATCATAAGCTTGCTTATCAATCTAATCTCCACCAACTAGCATACAATTAAGCACAAATCCGAAGGTCTTTTAAATGGTTGTAAAGCGGTTTAGGTAAAGGTAAGGTAGAAAAGAAAATCATAAGAAAAACAATGGGGTAACATCCAAAATCCAATAGAGCATTCAAGATATGATCTCACTAATACACACCAACATTTTTCAACTATTTTCTTTCTCCTCTAAACTTATCACATTCATCCCAATTCTCATGCCTTTACATACAAACAAAAATTTCTCACTTTTTTTTTTTTTTTCAAATACTCTTTCTACTACTGCTTTTTATTTTTATTTTTTTTCTTTTCAACAAACACACCAAAGCATGAGACTTCCAAATATTTTTCTTCAACCACTATATACAATTCACTCATACCAACCATCATAAGTATGATCACCCCCACACTTAGTCAAAACAATCTTTTTGCTCCAAACAACCCACAAAATTCACCATCACACATCCCAAATGCTCAATTAGACTTAGGATAGGAAAAAGTAGTCAAAAATCAAGTCCAAGGCTTGTAATGTAGGCTAAATTTCAAAGAAAAAGATCATAAAAGCTCAAAGGGGTTAAACAATGATAAACATAAAGGTTGGTTTTTTTTAGGCTAAGTGGCTAAAATAAAATAAAATGCCTTCATCATTTTAATGCAAAAATGTAGCAATGTGATATCAATAAGTATGTCAAAGCAAGTTCTAAAGATACAAATTCATACATGAATATCACTCACAAAAATTATTAAAAGAAGTGATTAATTCAACTTCAAGGCTTAAAAGCTCACTTAAGTTTTAATTTACCGAGACTAGCTTTCATTTAACCCAATTCAAATGGTTTCTAAAACAGACTTTAAATTGCTAAATTCACTTAGCTAAACATGCTATTTACTTCATTTTATCTAAGTCTCCATCTATAATAATAATACTTTCATGACTCAAAGCAATGAGAAACATCAAAAAATTACACAAAGCAGCGAAGTATATGTTTACTAATCTCAATCTCAGCCCATAAATACAAATAAAAAGTAAAGTAAAAAGCAAAACAAAATACGAATAAACTAAATAACTAACCTAACAAAATAACAAATAAACTAAATAATCATAAATTACCCCCCCACACTTAAATCACATTGTTCCCAATGTGCATAAAATGCATAAAATATATAAAGAGAAAAGTAATACTCCCCTGAAGAAGCGAAGTCCACATTATGCACAGGGACAAGCCAATCTACTAGTGTGATATTTTTTTTTTTTTTTTTTTTTTTTTTTTTTTTCACGCAGCCACAGGCAGAGCCTTCCAGGCGCCTGGTGCTGTGATTTCACTGTTAATATATATATATATATATTTTAAAAACCTTTGAATTCCTCAAGTAATGGACTCCCCATTAAATATTGTGAATGTCTTCACTTCTCCATCGAATTCTAAGGTTAGTGCTCCTTCATGAACATCAATTTTTGCTTGAGCAGTCTTCAAAAATGGTCTGCCAAAAATAATTGGTGTTGGATTTAAAGATGCATCATCCGCCATGTCCAAAACATAGAAATCCGCTGGAAAAACCATCCCATTAACGTGCACCAAAACATCTTCAACTACCCCTATCGGGTAGGCATTAGACCCATCTGCTAACTGTATGATAACTCTTGTATCTTTTAGAGAGCCCAATTGTAAAGAATCATACATTGATTTAGGCATCACATTAATGGAGGCTCCTAAATCTAGCATGGCACGTTCTATTTTAGAATTTCCAATCACACATGGTATAGTAAACGTACCTGGATCTTTACATTTTTGGGGTAGCTTTCTTTGCAAAATTGCAGACATATTCTCACCTACACTTACCATTTCATTCCCTCTCAACTTTTTCTTTTTGGTGCATAATTCTTTAAGGATTTTAGCATACCGAGGAATTTGACGAATTGCATCAATTAGTGGAATATTAACTTCCACCTTCCTAAAAGTGTCCAATATCTCTTGTTCTTGTTTTTCTTTTTTACCCTCATTCAATCTGCTAGGAAAGGGAGCAGCAATGTAATTGTTAGAAGAAATATTAAGAGATTTAGAGTTTACCTTAGGTGATGCTTCAACTTTAATTTCTATATCCACTTGATGCTTCTTTTTAGTGTCCGGGTTGTCTTTCTTGGAATTGTCCACTTCTTTTCCACTCCTTAAGGTAATGGCTTTAACTTCCTCTCGTGGATTGATTGGTTGTGATAGCAATTGTCCAGACTGATTTGTTTGAAGCTTGTCCACAGCAGTTGCTATTTGGCTCATTTGATTCTCCAAATGCTGAAATCTCTTTGCTGCATCCTGTTGCCATTGTTGAGTGTTAGTGGCTAAAGCTTTCACTATATTTTCCAATGACATACCTGATTGAAGAGGTTCTGTGGGTGGCGGTCTTGGTTGATACAATTGTTGGTAACGGTTTTGTCCGGGATTATTTCCATAACTCAAATTAGGATGATCATTCCATCCAGGATTGTAAGAATTAGAAAAAAGATCATATTTATGTTGTGGTTGTCCCAGAAATCCGCCAACTGCATTTGCTTGCTGAATGGTCTCATCTTCATGTAGAGTGGGACATGAATCTGTAGCATGACCTGCAACAAAGCAAATCCCACAAGCCTTGGTAGCTTGAGCATTCCCTACAGCCAACTGGCAAACTAAAGAGGTTAAGTCAGAAATCTGGCGCTCAAGGTTAGAAGTACTTACCTCATAAACTTTTCTAGCTGGAGGGTTAGATCGTGAGCCAAACTGCTGTGAATTAGCAGCCATAGTAGAGATGACGTGTCTGACTTCTTCTGGAGTCTTTTCAACTAAAGCACCTCCACTTGCTGCATCAACCATACTCCTTTCCATGGGTAACATGCCTTCATAAAAACATAGGATAAGGAGTTGCTTGCTAATTTGATGGTGAGGGCAACTAGCACACAATTGTTTAAATCGCTCCCAATACTCATATAGCGATTCACCATCATGTTGTCGGATGCCACAAATCTCTTTCCTTATATTGGCAACTCTTGAAGAAGGAAAATACTTCTCTAAAAATAACCGCTTCATCTCATTCCAAGAATTGATAGAACCAGAAGGAAGGTAGTATAGCCAATCTTTAGCTGCATCTTTAAGTGAGAAGGGAAAAGCTCGCAACTTAATTTGTTCTTCAGGTACACCATGCGGCTTCATCCCTGAGCACACTACATGAAACTCCTTCAAATGTTTATGAGGATCTTCACCTGCAAGACCAAAGAAAGTTGGGAGTAAGTGTATTAATCCAGATTTTAATTCAAATGAAGCTTGTACTTCAGGAAATTTGATGCAAAGAGGCTGAGAATTTAAATTTGGAGCAGCCAACTCCTTTAAAGTTTGAGGTCTGTTGTTGTTAGCAGGGGCTGCCATCTCCTCAAATTCAGAATCACTGTCTAAGTTCATATCTCCTTCTTTTGATAGTCTAGTCATGCACCTGAAACAACAAAATCTCAAAGCAAACTAACACTAAAATTAGAATAGAAAGAAATTGACACACAGTCCCCAGCAACGGCGCCAAAATTTGATGCGTGTCGTAAACACCAAAATTAATTACTGAATTTAAACACTACCGTAGTAGCAGCAAGTTTAGGTCGATTCCATAGAGACTGATGATCAAACTATTTCTATTCCAATTAAAGCAAAATTAAAAAGATAAAAGGGGGATTTTATGTTGGAAAGTTCAATTATTAAAGAAAACAATTTAATAAATACCGAAAATAACAATAGGAGAAAACCTTGGGTTAGAGTATCTTCAATTACTAATGAACAGGTGATCACAGACAAAAATATATCTAAAAATAATCATTCAATGTTGGATTGAATAAAATAGGACGGCCAATTTTATTCAAACTCTCACAATTAATTAATTCAGATACGATCATAAATTAATCCTAATCCTGAAATATCTAAACCAACGTGATCTAAATCAAATCAGAACAGCATTAAGAACAATAGCAACCAACAATAAACAAGTTCTACAAACGTTGTAAAACTTTAATCTATTATGCATTCTCCTAAGAAATTAACAAAAGCTTAGCATGCAATTATTAAAATCAAAGTGCTACTAAACATAGAACATTCAATACGATTGAATTCCTAATTAGCAAATACCCAATCCACAAATAATTATAATGGATCCAAATTATAATCAAAGAGAATTGAATAATAAACAAATAAATTGGAAGAACACAAATTGAATAATTATAATTGAATTAAAACTTATAAACAATGTCTCACACCTTATACTTTAGCAATGAACAATACTCTTTCCTAAGAAAAAGATTTAGCTACTCATAATTGTTGGAAAAACTCTCTTTTTTTGTTGTTTTTGCTCTAAAAACTGCTACCCTATTACAAGATAACTTAAACCTATTTAAACTAAAAATCTAGGGCTACAAAACACAAAAACGTGCCTAAACGGACCAACTTCGCGCCCATCCAGGCGCCTGGCCAGGCGCCTGGGCACTACATCTGGGTTGCACTGCCTTGCTGCCAACGTCCAGTTAATTACGGTTTTACCACTGCTTCTTCAGTTTTTCTGTTTAATTACGATTTTGTCACTGTTTCTTCATTTTTCATCACTTTAAGCTCAAATCCACCTAAAACATAGAAAAATATAAATTAATCCATTTTAAGTGAATAAAACATGCTCAAATCAAGTATTAAGGTTTATAAAATACATATAAATTGCATCCCATCACTCTTTCAGCTTGCTACATATTTAGCCATATTTCTAAATGTGATCAATTTTTGATTAAAAAACTTAATCTTAATGTATATATATATATATAGTATGTACCAAGTCCGTCTCTAACTATGAATATCCCTTACTGCCAAGTCGATGGAGATGTTTGTTCCCTTGCTGTGTTTTAGATGGATCCGAACTTAAGTTCTGTAAATATTGATATCATATATTTTAGGATTAATTGATGTTCTATAAAGTATTTGACACATGCATAATTAAAACATATATGCAAAATAATATATTGTTTTTACCTTGAAATCTTCACCAAGCCTTTGTATCAAAAATGTATCCCATTGTTCTTGCATGATGAATTTATACTTGCGAGTAGGTGGGTACCTGAAGTGATCAGACTTTACCAAGTATGGGGTCACATACTTCTCATACAACCGATACTTAAATCTCGTCTACTTTCCAGCACAATCTCTAAGAGTCATCCTTGCGTGAATAGCTCTATAACAACATCAATATCAATATTTATAGATAACAAAGTAATGCATTTCGGTTTTAGGTTATATATTCCATGGAATACCTTTATTGCTACTCATAGGTTATCTTTCAATGTAGAAGACACGTCATTCCAGCTTTTAATGCAAATCGGTATCGTGGAACGAGTGAGTGAGCCCTCCAAGTTGTTCATCTTCACAGCTTGCTTGTTTGGGGGAGCTCCATGCTTATTGTATTGTAGCTGCAACTGCTTTGCATCAGCCTCTTTTCTAAAGTCTGTTTATATTGTAGGTCCCCGACCTTTTCGCTCAGGAATTGGAACACTTGGACAGGCGGGCATCATCGAAGGATGAATGCTCATCGGGAGGAAGAACAATATCCTGATCCATTAATCTGTAACACACAACACAATCACAAAAACAAAATATATCATGACTACTAACTTTAATTAAGTTTAATTAAACTTTGTATGATTATCAAGGGACCCTAACAACATTAATGTGCATGCATTGTTAAATGATCATAATTTAAACGTATCGCCTACTACATATATTTTTTAATGCTCCTAACGCGTCACCTATTGCTTATTTTTTTGAATGGTCCTAATGCGTCGCCAAAAAACAATATAGGTTTTCCTATATATATTTTATTAAAGGCCTAGTATGAACATAAAAATTATATGTTCACCTATAAACAAATAAAAGATTGCATAATCACATATCTGTATATTACAAAAAGACAAAATTGAATTTTAGGCACATGGGAACAAAGTAGACAATTGGCGATACATATGTCGCAAAAAATAATAGACAATTGGCGATGCTCACGTCGCCAATTTAGGTTGATTTGGCGAGACAATTGGTGGCAATTATCCCCACAATTGGAGACGCATGGATATTCGCACGCATTGCCAATTCTTCCACCAATTGGCGATGCATGCAAATTTCTATCACTAATTGATGACGCTTTTCAATTTTTGCGATGAAATTTGTCGCGAAATTTACCTAAATTGTCCATTTTTTTGCAAAAATTATTCGTCGCTGATACCATTATTTGGCGTTGACATTCGTCACTAATTATTTAGGCCATTTTTTAAAACCACAACAAATCTCTATATAAGACATCGGTGAATAATTCAAATTAAATTGTATTGACAAATTAAATGATTTTTTAAATCTCATTTGAATATTTTATAAAATTAATTTAAATGTATAAATATTATTAATTAAAATTAATCAAATTTAAATTTCATTATCTTTTATAAAATGATGAATGACTTATTGTAAATGATTAATTTAGTAAAAAGGAGAATCAATTACTAATATATATAACAAATGAGAAAGCAAAAGTTAATATGTACAAATAATGCGAACAACAAAATTACAAGCAGTTATACAATAATTAAATGTGACATTGTTTTTTCGCCTAAAAGTATATATATATATATATAAACAGAAATATGATATTCTACTTTGATATTAACGAGAACAAAACAGCTGTCCATTTTGCTCTAAAATTGTTGACTTACTGTTGGGTCCAAACACCATATTGGAATTGCACATACATACGAAACAAGTAATTCAAATAAGTATTAACTAATAATATCAATTCTTATTGAGTGTAAAAATGTTTTAATTATTATCATGTTCGCTAAATTTTCTCAAGTAACATTATTTACAATGATGTCCTGCATGATCATCATCACATAATACTCGCATTCGGTATTCCTGGTTGTTTTATCATCTATACAAAAGTGATATAAGAAAACAAGTTAATCATTGTATTAAATAGCTAAGTACTTTTGGGTAAATTAAAATCTTATTTATTTATGTATACAAATCTTATTTATGTACCTTTGTTTTAGGTCATCTAAGCTTTTCGTACTTAACTTTTTTTGTCTGTCGGATGTACGATTCCAAGACAAGTACATTCTATATGTACATTACACATACATTATATATATCACCAGAAATAATATCAGCAATAAATATTAATTATTAAATTTTATTAATAATCATCCACATATATAGTTAATTATGCATACTTACCTATCCAACAGACCCTTTAAGTCGGCCATCTCTAACAGTTGTTCTTCGGATGCGCATCATGAAGCCATGCGGCTGCTAAGTATGGATCAACAACACCCAGAATCCAATGGTTGCTACAAAAAAATTAATTACAAACTAAAATTATGTTTAAGCGTACATAATTAGCAAAACTCAAATAATATTAGAAAACTTATAGTACTGTGACCGGAAAAAACCATAGTTGACCACTTGATGCATCTTTCCATCGCAACAAAATTTTCAATTTTCGCTCATCGCGATTTCTCCTTTTCACGTTGGCTATATCATCAGAGGGTATAAAACAATATTTCCCTAGTTGTTCACCCATCAGTCGAGAATGTAAATGCCTAAGCAATTAATTATCATTTACATAATTAGTTGTATATAACAAAAGGATAGTAATAAAACTTTGAGTAATTAATGCAATAAAGTTGGAATTATGTACCTTATGTAGAACAAAATGCAAGATTTCTGCAACTTTTGCATGTAACAAAAATCTTGAATATCTTTCTTTGAAATTGATATCCACACTTCATAGCCCATAATTATCGGTGGAAAGGAGGTCATCCACAAGTGATCATTGTCATACGGGTTGATCCGCCTTAACAACTTTATAATTGTAGGGTTGAGTTGTAATATTGAGCCAGAATCGTCGAATTCAGCACCAGCATTTGCCGACTCTGCTTCCACTGGTGTAGGCCTTTGGACCTATATAAGCCACTTGATCAGGTTGCAACCACCTGTTTGCCCTTCAATGTTTTCCTATTCCCATATTCCTACTACCAAAATAAAAAACATGTTACTATCACAAAAAACATAAAAATTGATGTTGGTACCTTTCAATTTGAATGACATAATAATATAAGCTATCAGGGCCACACCATGAATGACCCTTTTGCCACTTTAGCATATACTATGCCAAATAAGGGTACATGTAACACCGCAGCCAGATCAATCGCTACCTCCACAGAGACTCTAACTTTCTCTGTTCCTAATTCAATACCATGACAAACCGCACTACTAGCTGTCAATGTGCCAGTTGCCACAATGTTATCTTTAGTCCATTCTTCATGCTCACATAAAATGTCCTAAATTTAAAACACATGTTACAAAACATCAAACAATTATGATAATAAATATTATGAATATATAGTGAGAATTTAATAATGGTACATGTACCTCATGCTGTACTGATAGGCATAAAATGTTAATGTTTTTATGCCATCTTTTATATTGAATTTAAGCTAGTTTATGATTAAATTTTGATGAAAAATACTTAACTACTGTATTTTTCTATTTTCAGTAAAAGAAAGACAAATGCTGGAATTACTGTATTTCTGCGCAACCTTTACTGAGAAAATCATATCTAGAGCCACACTTGGGAGTTTTGTACGATTCCAGTTTTAAATGATTCCTTATTCACTAGGCTTCAATTATGAAAAGTTTCATTGCAAATGGTTTGGCCAATCAGTGCCAGTTCGATTTACAAAAGCAATATTTCCAACACTTGCAGAAGATTTATACCATCTCGGAGAAATTAGAATTTTAGTATCTTCCCGATGTCCAAATTGTGCAAACAAGATATTCCTGGAAATATAAGACATAGAACTGACTTTTTCAACCCGAATAAATGAATTCGGAGTCCATTTGGCCATCAAGGTACTTGGAATCTGCCTGGCGGTCAGAAAAGATATAAAAGGAAAGTATTTTGGCTTACTAGGATGCTATTGATGATTGGACTGCCATGTCATCACACTTTAGCCATGTGTACGAAATTTGCCACATCATATGCCACATGGAAGGTCAGATTATTCTAATTATATTAATTGGAATAATATCTAGACTAAAAGGAATTAGAATTGAGTATAAATTTGATTCCTAAAGAGCTTAGGAATGTTTCCTTATCTCTAGTGTGAACATGAGACACATTTACCTTAAATTCCTTTAGGTGGCCGGCCATGCTAGGAAATATAGGATTTGGAGATTGAGTTTAAATATTATCTCCTATATTCTCTAGGTTTTAGAAGGGTTTTTGGGAAAAACCTCTTCTAAACAATCCCTATAAATACCATGCATTGCTGAAGGGAAAAACACAATTCATACCACCAGCCCTCATGGCAACACCCTTTCCTCTCCAGCCGCATACCCCTGTTCTTTTCTCTCCATTCTCACAGAAAACAGCAGCTTTATTTAAGGTTTTATATTCAGTTTTGAGTGTTATTTCATAGTAAGATTGTGATACACAAAGCCTAGTGCAAGGAAAATTCGGCCAAGCCATTGGAGGAGTCAACCTTGTGACTTGGATCATAGTTTGGAGAAGCCAAGAAGAGAAGATTGAAGAACCAATTTCCAGCAGCCATCAACTTTGGATTTGATTCCTTTACTCTTATTTTCTTTGTTATTTAAACTATGTTATCTCTTATTTATTTGATGGATAATTTAGAGATGATGTGTAGCTAATTTTTCTATGAGGATTATGATGTAACCTTATTATGAATATTTAGTGTTTAATGCATATTTGAGTTTGGTTCATTTTAAGGTTAATATTTCATTGTAGTTCTTAATGTTTTCCATGAATATTGCCTTAGGAAAAAGGGATATAAATATGGATGGGCAATGAAATACATGGTTATAGGAATATTGCATGCCTTAGTGACAACTTTGACAAGAACATATTGGGTTTGCATGTCGTAGGGCTTAAATTTCCTTATTTATATTACGGATAACTAAATACGTTGTGCTTGCTAGATTAGAATGCATTGAGGAATAAACTTCTAGTCACTTATGGTCAAAGGGGGGTTAACCTATGAATCTATAATGCATTAAGGCTAAATAGGAGTAATAGTGGTGAAGTCATAATCCTTGTTTCATAAAACCTTTGAAATCTTACTTTCTGCCTTTCTTTTTAATTTTTAATATTGCTTTCTTTATTTATTGTTTTGCTTCTCAACAACTACAATAAAAAACAACTCTCTTTTAATTTTGTTAAGTTTAATTTACAATTGATTTAATTTCAATAACTAGAAATATTATTCCTTGTGAGATCGATATCAATTTTCTTTTTAAAAGGAATCTATTTTATTACTTGTTGATTCGTACACGTGCGAGTTGATCTAAAATATAACACAACATGTACAGATGTAGGATCACTTGGGGGAACTGCTGATGCAGGGGAAACAAGCTGAGTGCCGAAATCGGGGACATCATTGACCCGAGCACTACCTGAATCTGCCGCATGACCTGCTCCATGTATAGGTGACAGCAGTGGTAGGTCAAGCCTTCATGCTGTTGCGAGATCACATAAGACGTCCACTGCCCCTTTCTTAATGACAACATCGAACAGACTACTCAAAACCTTCTCCAATTTCTCTATCCTGGAATTTTGGGTATGGATCATTGCATCTACATCAACTTCATTCTTTTTTTTTGTGCTTTGCGACAGTGTGTTGAAATAATTCTTGACCGTGAACCCTTTCCTTTTTCTCGAAGTCGACCAGGATACTCCTCAAACCCGAGAGCTTGTGTAAGTACATCATTTGGAGGAGAGGCATCAAGAATGCCTTGAATGACATTTTTCTTCAGAGCATGCTATAAAAAAATAGTCAGTTGGAAAAAATTATTGGAATTGCTTATATTTAATAAATGACCACTAATTTGGGGTATAGAACTCACAATGTTTTCAACAATGGCCTCAACTTCCGAATTGTCTACCCACCCATCTATCTTGGTTCACACGCATATCCAAAGCTCTTTCTGCTTGCTGCAAATTTAGAAATATAAATTATTTGTCACCAATTTGAAATTTTAAAAAATTAATCTTAATGTGTGTATATATATATATTATATATGTACCAAGTCTACCTCTAACCGCATATATCCCCCTTATTGCCAAGTCGATGAGGATATTTGTTCCTTTGTCTTTTTGCTGATTGATTCGCACTTAAGTTCTATAAATATTGACATCATATATTTTAGGATGAATTGATGTTATATAAAGTATTTAACTCACTACATATATGCAAAACAATATAATGTTTTAACCTTGAAGTTTTCACCAAGCCTTTGGTTGAGAAATGTGCCCCACTGTTCTTGCGTGATGAATTTATAGGTGTGAGTAGGTGGGTACTTGAAGTGATCGGGTTTTGTCAAGTATGTGGTCACATACTTCTCATTTAACATGTGCTTAAATCTCTTCCCCTTCCCAGCACAATCTCTAAGAGTTTGGTCCTTTAGAGAGTCATCCTTGCATGAATAACTCTATAACAACATCAATATTAATATTTAGCAAATAACAAAGTAATATAATTCGGTTTTAGGTTATAATACCCTTATTGCTATCCATAGGTTACCTTTCAATGTAGGAGACACATCGTTCCAGCTTCCAATTCAAATCTGTATCGTGGACCGAGTGAGTAAGCCTTCCAAGTTGTTCATCTTCATAGCTTGCTTGTTTAGTGGAGCTCTATACTCATTGTATTGTAGCAGCAACTGCTTTTCATCGGACTCCTTTCTAAAGTCTGTTAACATTGAAGGTCCCCGACCTTTCTGCTTATGAATTGGAACACTTGGACCGGCATCATCATCGCCTGATGAAGGCTCTTAGGGAGGAAGAACAATATCCTCCTCAGGTGGATCCATTAATCTGTAGCACACAACATAGTCACAAAAACAAAATATATCATGACTACTAACTTTAATTACGTTTAATTAAACTTTGTGTACATTTGAAAGGACCCCAACAAAATAGTTTGCATGCATTGTTAAACGGTCAAAATTTTAAAGCGTCGCCTATTATATTATTTGTATATGGTCCTAATGCGTCGTCTATTGCTTATATTTTTTAATGGTCCTAAAGCGTCGCCTATTGTTTATATTTTTTAATAGTCCTCATGCATCGCCTATTGTTTATATTTTTTAATAGTCCCAATGCATTGCCTATTGCTTATATCATTGAATGGTCTTAATGCGTCGCCAAGAAAATAATATAGATTTTCATGTCACAATTGAATTTAGGCAAATGAGAACAAAGTCATGTCACAATCATCAAGATCTGCATATAAGACAAAAATGAATCTTATGCACATGAGAACAAATGCATGTCACAATCATCCATTGAAACAACAAAATCATGGTCCATTCAAACAACAATAAATGGATAGAATAACATTTCTAGAAAAAACAAAGGTGTATTATACATAATCCGACACCAAATATAAAATTTGAAACAACAATAAATGTATACATTTTTATGAATTTACAATGTATATAATTAAATGTTTACAATTTAAAGTAAAGATTATACACCTTAACAACCAATAGATTATATACAATGCCCCAATAGATTATACATAAATGGTTTACAATAATATACAGTAAAGATTATACATAAGCTGAAAAACATATATCATATAACAACCATAAATGTAAGTCATATATGCAATAACAAAACAATAATATTTAACATAATCACCATTCGTCTAACCTAATTTATCACTTTTCTGCAAAAATAAATAAATTACAGCTATAAACATACTCGGGTCTGACAGCGGCAGCATGTAAGAAAATAACTAGTCGGTCCGGCGGTGACGTGTATGAAGAATCACCCTAGAGTTCGACAGCAGCGTGTAAAAAGAAGTACCCGACAGTTAGGGGGCAGCGTGTATGAAGAAATACCCAATGGTCTGGCGAGGGGTGGAGGAAAATATATACATGACGGCGGCGGGTTTGAGTTTGAGGGGATGAAAAAATGAAAATTTGACTGTTACTGGTGTATTTTTGGGTTTGAGGAGGGTGGGAAGGAAGTAGGAGAAGAGTGGGAAATAAATTTGGGTTAGTAGTAATTAATCCCGCCAATAATTTCACAATTGGCGACGCAAAGCATCGCTGAAGGTTTTTTAGCCACGCTCTGCGTCGCTAATAATGGTTCACTATTGGGGACACAAGGCGTCCAAAAAACCTTTAGCGACGCTTTGCATCGCCTTGACATATATATATATTTTTTCCTTTCTTTTAATTTTTTTTTATATTTCTATAATTTATATACATATTTTAAATCCATAAAGTTAAATTTTATATAGCTTTTATAATTTTATAGTATGTATAGTAAAAGAAATTTATAGAGTAAATAAAAAAATATTAAATATTTAAATTATTTATAATTTTATATTATTGATAGTAAATGAAATATAAATATAGAAATATATATAGTGCAAATGTGTAATAATATATAAAAGATAAGTTCCATTCATATATATAGTATGTTTACTTGCTATATATATATGTCAATCTTAAAATTAAAAGTCATGATTTAAGATTTTGTGCACAAATTTATATAATTTTAATTGTTAGTGTATAAATTTTGAATGTTTAAATTTTAAATTTAAATTTAACTTTAATAAGATAGGCCACAAATTTATATTATTGATAATTATATCTTAATATTTAATATGTTTAAAATATTAATAGGTTTAATATATATACATATTTTATTTACTATCAATAATATAAAATTATAAATAACTTAAATTAATTTTAAAATATATATTTACCATCTTTAATATTTAACATTTTGGTTTTAATATATTTAAATTTCATTTACTATACATATTATAAAATTTATATAAAATATAACTTTATTGATTTAAAATATATATATATAGATTATAGAAATAAAAAAATTTTAAAAATGCTAAAACAAATATATATGTATACAACATTGGTGACGCAAAGAGTCGCTAAAAACCTTTAGCGACGCCTGCGTCACAAATATTGAAACACTATTGGCAATGCTTAGCGTTGCGAAAGACCTTTAGTCACGCAAAAGCATTGCCAATAATTGAAATCCTTTTAGCGACCCAATGGTACATATATATATATTTTTTCCCTTTTTAAATTTTTTTATTTCTATAATTTATATACATATTTTAAATCCATCAAGTTAAATTTATATAAATTTTATAATATTATAATATGTATAGTAAATGAAATTTATATATATTAAAACAAAAATGTTAAATATTAAAGATGGTAAATATATATTTTAAAATTAATTATAATTTTATATTATTGATAGTAAATGAACTATCTATATATATTAAACATATTATATGCTAGAAATAATATACACACTATCAGTTCATATATATAAACATATATCATAGAAATATTATATGCTAATCTTATATGATACCATATATATATTATGATATAAGATATATTAATTATTATACATATGCAAATGTTTTAATTTATATGATATAAATTCTATCTCTCAGTTCTTTATATATTAAACATATTAATATTTTAAATATATTAAATATTATAGATATTTGTGTGCTAAATCTTAAAGAATTGAATATTAATTTCATATTCATATCCCTTCACAATCATAATGAAGATAAACTTCTTCAGAGTTTTTGTCACTATTAACATCAATGTCGTCATCCACATGGGGAAGACGATGAGCAAACGGGTTATGATCCATCGTAGTGTTTTCACCGTCGTCTTGTTCAACATCAACAAATACATATTGTTGTGGTGGAGCAAGCACTACAGACCAATGTGGATTAAGTTGATCCTCAACATAAAAAACTTGTTGCACTTTGAGGCCATGATGAATGGATTTGATTTGTGACCTATCTTATTAAAGTTGGCACATGTATAATGATAGGCATAAAATGTTAATGTTTTTATGCCACTTTTTATATTGAATTTTAGCTAGTTTATAATTAATTGTTAATGAAAAGTACTTAATTACTGTATTTTTCTATTTTTAGTAAAAGAAAGACTAAAGCTGGAATTACTATATTTCTGCACTACCTTTACTGAAAAAATCATATGTAGAGCTACACTTTGAGGTTTTGTGCTATTCTAGTTGAAAATATTCCTGATTCACTAGGCTTTAATGTTATAAATTTTCATTGCAATTGGTTTGGCCAATCAGTATCAGTTTGATTTACAAAATCAATATTTTCAACAGTTGCGGCAAATTTACACCATCTCGAAGAAATTAGAATTTGAGTGTCTTTCCAATGTCCAATTTGTTCAAACAAGATATGCCTGGAAAGCTGACGTAGACCTGAGTTTTACAACCAGAATGAATGAATTCGGAGTCCATTGGTTCACCCAAAAGGTACTTGGAATCTGTCTTGTGGTCATTGAAGATATAAAAGGCATGTATTTTGGCTTACTATGATGATATTGATGATTGGACTGCCATGTCATCACACTTCAGCCATGTGTACAAAATTTGACACATCATATGCCATATGGGAGGTCAAATTATTCTAATTATACTAATTGGAATAATATTTAGAATAAAAGGAATTAGAGTTAAATACAAATTTGATTCCTATGGAGATAAGGAATGTTTCCTTAAACCTAGTGTGAACATGAGACACAAAATACACTTGTACCCTTGGGGTGGCCGGCCATAGTAGGGATTTATGGAGTTTCAGATCATGTATACATATTATCTCCTATATTCTCTAGGTTTTAGAGGGACCCTAGGGTTAAACCTCTCCTAAACCTTTTCTATAAATACTATGCAACACAAGAGACATAAACACAATTCACCACCAGCCCTCATGGCTGCAACTCCTTCACTCTCTCTCTCACAGCCGTAGCTCTCTCTTTACCTTTCTCCTCATTCTCACGAAATCAACAGTTTTCTTAGGTTTTATGTTCAGTTCTTAAGAGTTTTTACATAAAAAAGTTCTGATACACAAAGCAAAGTTCAAGTGAGAATTCGGCCAGCCTTGGAGGAGTCAACCTTGTGACTTTGATCATAGCTTGGAGAAGCCAATAGGAGAAGATTGAAGAACAAATTCCAGTAGCCATCAACTTGGATTTGATCTCTTTACTCTTATTCTATTTGTTATTTAATCTATGTTGTCTTTTAATTATTTGATGGATAATTCTAAGATCATGTGTAGCTAATTTTCTATGAGGACTATGATGTAACCCTAGTATGACTATTTAGTGTTTAATGCATATTTGAATTTGATTCATGTTTAAGGTTAATTTTTCATTGTAGTTCTTAATGCTTCCATGAAAATGTGGATTGATTTAGTATTTATATTGGCTTCGAATAAGGGATATAAAAATGGATGGGCAATGAAATACATGGTTATAGGAATATTGCATGCCTTAGTGATAACTTTGACAATAACATATTGGGTTTGCATGTCTTAGGGCTTAAAATTCGGTATTTAGATTAAGGATAATTAAATACCTCGTGCTTGCTAGATTATAATGGATTGAGGAATCAACTTCTAGTCACTTATGGTCAAAGAGGGGTTAACCTATGAATCTAAATTGCATTAGGACTAAATATGAGTAATAGTGGTGAAGTCATAATCCTTATTTTCTTAAAACCTTTGGAATATTTACTTGCTGCCTTCTTTAATTTTTATTACTGCTTTGCTTTAATTCATGCTTGGTTACTCAACAACAAAATTTCAAACAACTCTCTTTACCTTTCTTATGTTTAATTTACAATCGATTTAAATTTACTATTGGACACATTATTCCTCGTTGGATCCATATCGATTTTCTTTTTAAAAGGAATCTACTTTATTACTTGTTGATTCTTGCACTTGCAAGTTAATCTAAAATATACCATAATATAAAACCTAAATCATCAGTTTTCACACCGGTACTGCTGTCAACCTAATCACACATGAATACAGTGATGCGGAAATGAATGTAATTGACATCCCAAATTTCTCTTACTTTACCATAGTAAGTCATATATGCTAAAATAGGATTATTGTCCTTTGTAGTTGCATAATGCATATCTTGAGCTACTATCTTGACTCCACTATTTTCTATAACACGTTTATTGTCCCTTTCCATAGTGTTGAAATGAACCCATTTAATGACATAACCTTCGCGCTTCATTACCACCAATTGAGGACCCTGTGCAATCCTCCTCAAAGTTTCATCCACATTACAAGTCAGTTGACATCGCTCGGCATCAACCTATTAAAATCAATAATTGAAAGTAATTAGCAAATCAAGGAGTAGTAAATAAATTGTGTCCAATTTTGATTCCATGCACCAAATATGATTCCACACCTTATCACACAGCCAATACATAAATGTGCGGTTGTGTTCGTCTTGAATTCATTTTTCCCTTTTTCCTCTATTTTTTATCAACTTTTAATGCTTCGAAATGAAAAATGCTAATACAAAAAAACAAAATATTAAAACCATAAATATATTATGTGAGTGCATGAAATTAATAATGTTGCAATGACAATAAAACTCCATACCTCCTATATGGCTCCACCTATGGGGAATTTGAAAGAAAGGTCATATGAACTTGCTCCCAAAGCTTTTGATCAATTGGTTGCATCTTTCCACCTTTAATAGGGGCACTAACATCATCATCGTCATTCAACCTTTGATATCTGCCAATAGGGTCTCCAATTACACCTAACCCTCGTTGGTACTCACTAAAAAACTCAATTGCTTCTTTAGCTATATAACTCTCAACAATGCAACCTTCTGGACGATTTTTGTTGCGAACATAACTCTTCAATATTTTCATGCACCTCTTGAATGGGTACATCCATCTGAATTGCACTGGTCCACACAATCGAACTTCTCATACATGGTGCACAGTTAAATTGACCATTACACGAAAAAACAATGGTGGTAAGAACTTCTCCAGCATGCATAGAGTTCTCGCAAGATCACTCTGTATGGCATCAAGGGATGCAGTCTCGATTGATTTTTTAGATATTGAAATAAAGAAAAAATGAAATCTAGCAATTGTAGCTTGCACATTTTTAGGAAGCATCGGCCGTATTGCAAGAGGCAATAGTTGCTGCATCAACATGTGATTATCATGGGACTTCATCCTTACCAGCTTCAAGTCCTCCATTCTCACAATATTCCAAAAATTAGATTAATAACTATGCGGAACTTTTAGCTCTGCCAAACAGTGACAAAATAGTTTTTTTCTTGTTTGGATAATGTATAACATGCAGGCGGCAAAAAAGTTCATGCTCCATGTACCAACGGGGCCAATTCAAGCCGCAGGCCCATCTCCACTAAATCCAGCCGAGCATTTACTCCATCTTTCATCTTACCTGGAATATTAAGCAATATTCCTACTATGCTTTCACATACAGTTTTCTCAATATGCATCACATCCAAGTTGTTTCCTACATGGAGATATTTCAAGTACTCTAAGTCAAACTATTCAACGTCATCCTTGCAATTTTTTTTACCTCTGCCAGTGTGGTTAAAAGTACAAGCATTAAGCTTTTCCAATATTTCCTCTCCGTTTAATGGTATTGGAGGCTCTCCAAATTCTTGAAACCCATTCAAAGCCTTTCTTTGCTTTCTGTACAGATGATATGGAGGAAGGAATCTTCTATGCCTAACAAAACTCATTTTCTTACCATTGTTTAAGCACTGAGCAAAAGTGTTCTCACTGCAAATTAGACATGCATGGTATCCCTTTGTTGCATGACCGGTCAAGTTGCCAAATGCAGAAAAATCATTTATTGTCCATAGCAACACTATCCTTAGAGTGAATTCATCTCGATGATAAGCATCAAAAGCTCTAATGCCCTCGTCTTACAACTTTTTCAAGTATACATCGATACGGTTGCGAAGCTGTTTAGGTCCAGATATTAGAAGATTCAACATCATGAATTTTTGCTTTATGTACAACCAAGGAGGTTTGGTGCTAGTTTGGGTTTTGGTAAAATTGTGCATGTTCCAATCTGCTGCCATTTTATATATATGGGCATGCAGGGCCAACGAATTCTTTTTGGTATATCTTACTCTATTGGATCTGTCTAAATGAACCTGACACACAAGTTGCATTTTCTAATGCCCATGTGAGTGTTTTTTTTCCCCTTTGAATGGCAGACGGTGAGGATTCAGGAAATGATAGCGGTGTTACGGATGAAGCTGCTGCTCCATTGGAGTACTTGAAGGAGGTTATCCCAGGAATCCAATTGTTGCATGATTATTTACTATTTGGTTCATCAACAAATCCTGACCGTATTCCAAATATGAGCGTCATTCACTTCTTGCCATTTTAGAAGAAAAAGGTATAATAAATTCATCAAGTTGCCAATGGTAATCACATAATCAGCTAGCTATTTTCTTATTGTTACATTACTTTTTACAGATTATTCATCAAGTTGTTGCTGCTACTATTTCTATGTACGGTAATTTGTGTGATTTGGAGGAGCTAAGACAACAAATCAAAGCATACCAGAGGCAAGACTTACATCTTCATCAACAAATGCTGCCAATAATTTGGGTTTTATAATTTTTACACTCGAGTATCATTTTGTCTGAGTTAGCTAAGCTCCAATTTTTTTTGCTAACTCTGACAAAATTAAATTTGCATGAGTGCATGGAAATGCATTTTGTGAGAAACAATATATGGTTAGTAGCAAAAAAAAAAATGGAACTTAGCTAACTCTGACATCATGGTAATGCATTTTATGATAAACAATTTATGAATAGCAACAAAAAAGTTTGGAGCTTAGCTAACTCAGACAAAGGGCATGGTAATGCATTTTGTGAGAAACAATATATGGGTAGTAGCAAAAAATTTGGAGCTTAGCTAACTCAAACAAAGTGCATGGTAATGCATTTTGCGAGAAACAATATATGGGTACTAGTTATTAATGAGTAAAATTGAGAATTTAGTTAGGGTTGTTGCTTTCCTATTTAGAAAATAGAAAAGTCAATACCCTGGTTCACCCCCACGATGTTCACCCCCCAAAATACTGTTGTAGGAACTCTCGAAATTGACTTTGCCTTTTACCTAATTCAACAATTATAGCTTGTAGTTGCAATTTGTAGTTGAGCGTTTGTAAAATCATTCAGAATTTCAGTCATCTTATCATTAGCAGCACTTTTAAGGTCCTCATCAACTTGATAAAAAAAATATTAAAATTATAAAACTACTGAGGTTAAAAAAGATAAAATTGAAAGACAATAGAATACTTACTTGAGCTGCAAAACCCAAATTATTATAATCTATGAACACAAACACAACATTGGAGTAAAAATTATAAAACCCAAATTATTGGCAGTATTTGTTGATGGAAATGTAAGTCTTGCCTCTGTTGTGCTCTGATTTGTTGTCTTAGTTCCTCCAAGTCACACAAATTACAGTACATAGAAATAGTAGCAGCAACAACTTGATGAATAATCTGTTAAAGGTAATGCAACATTAAGAAAACAGTTGGCAGATTATCTGATCACCATTGGCAAATAAATATGAATTTATTTTACTATTTTCTTCTAAAATGGCAAGAAGCGAATGACATTCACATTTGGAATACACTCAGGCATTTGTTGGATTCCTGGGTTAACCTCCTGCAAGTACTCCAATGGACCAGCAGCTTCATCCGTAACACTGCTATCATTTCCTGAATCCTCACCGTCTGCAATTCCAGGGGGAAAAGACACATACACTCACATGGGCATTAGAAAATGCAACTTGTTTGTCGGGTTCATTTAGACAGATCCAATAGAGTAAGATCGTGCTCCTTCCCTTCTAGTATTATTGGACATGGCCATGGTCATCTCTCTCATTTGTTCCATCATCCCATCCATCCTATATTTCAATTCTTCTTCCATCCTAGAAGTCAATCTTTCTTCCATCATTCTATACTCACCCTCCAAGGATTGTCGTAAGAGCTTTAGATCCGGTGTTGCCACTTGCTCTTCTTCCGTCTCTTGTAGACATTCTTACACACTCTTTTATGTGTTTAACTCAACAATGGTAAACCCTTGTGTTTCACACAAATTTGGCTTTTACCCTCTTTATGCTCACTACTCAAGCCTTTAACCACTCAAGTCTTGTTCACCAAGTTACAGTTCATAACCAATTATCATAAACTAAAATATGAAACTAAAATAGCAAATTTCAAAATTAAAACCTAACAATAAAAGAAAGTTCAATTCTAGAGCAAAATTGGCACAAAAGAAAAGGACAAAAGAGTAATGAAACAAATAATAATTACTCTATAAAATCAACACAATGAGAATAGCAAACTAAACAAATTTAGAATAGGAAAGTATGAAAATAAGGAACATTGGAAACAAAAAAAATTTAGAATAGCAATGTAAGAAAATAAGAAACTATGAAAATAGGAAACAAATAAATTAGAAAAGTAGGAAATAAGGAATAATAAAAAAATCAGAAATCAATTAGGAAGAAGTAACTTTCCTAATATTCAAGCAACCAATCTCAATATTCCAACTTTTTTTTTCTTACGATTTTTTTATTTTTTTTACGATTTTTTTGTTTTTTTTTTGGTACTCTAAAACACCAAGAACAATGAAGAACATGAAGAACTCAAGAACAAAAGAAAAAAAAATGCAGAAAACAACAAACTAATCAAAGACTCTAAAAAGATAAAACAAAGAACAAGATAAATAGGAATTTATCTTGGCCTTGCTCTGATACCAAATGATGTGGAACCCCAAGCTTAAAGAAATTGTAATCCCAACACACAAGATGAAATGGAACAAACCCTAGGTAAAAATCTGCCTTATAGCACCTCTAAATATTAAGTGTATCTAGCAACACTAATTAGAAGGCAAAGAATGAAATTGAAATTCGCCACAAAGTAAATACCTTTGATAAGAAGATCAATTCCCAATGCAACAAGTAGAAGAAGAACTACCACACTTGGAACACACAAGTCTTGTTGAAAGCAAGAGTAGATTCTAAATAATCAATAATCAAACTTGTATTTTACAAGCTAGTAACCCCCCTTTATATAGAGATTAGGGTTAGGTTAAGAATCAATCTAGACCATAAAATAATTAGGAAAGTAATCCTAACGAAAAAAAAAAATTATATTTTGTTTACAGTTTTTATTTGTTTCGGTTTTTAGGATTACGTTTCTGAATTTGAGTATTGTTTAGTTTTCTTTTTTATTGATCTTTGATTTTGATATAAGATAAAATAAATTTACAACAATCGGAAAGGAAAAAAAAATTAACTGCACTTTTTATTACTGTTTTTGTTTATTTTGCTTGCTGTATTTAATTTTGTTTTTCATTTAGTTTTAATTCTTTTGAGTTAATTTAGTTTGTTTAATTTAATTTTTAGTCTTAATTTTAGTTGCTGTTTTTCTATTTTGTTAATTTAATTTTCTGTTTTGTTATTTCTTTTTCAGTTTTGTGTGTTTATTTTATTTTATGAGTTTATATTATGAAATTGAATTTTCTAAAAGAGATTTGAAGAGGTTAAAGAGAGATGGAGTTAGAGAAACTGTGTTTCAAAATACCGAAAGAGAAAACAATATGGAAAACCAAAGTAAGCTCATAATTCCTGAAGTGCCAATTAATCAAGGTTATAGGTCCATTAGTTTAACATCCCGTTTTAAGAAAATACTACAAATTTTCAAAGTTGACCAGTTTGATCGTGAATGGGCCCTGAGTTGACTTTTTGTGCGGATATGTTTTCGCTTTGACGGTGGTACAGTTGCATAGAGCTAATCGATACGAGTCCGTTTAGGGGTAGTATGCTTGATTCGGGGCTAAGACCGTGAAGTTATGGTTAAAATAGTGTGAGGGGCATTTTGGTAATTTTGCAAGGCTGACATTAAAAGAGTGAGAAATGACTAAATTCCCTCTCGCAGCCCCACCGCTCCCTCTTTCCTTCACCGGCAACGGCCAGACAGGGCCGAAAATCACCCAAAAAGTGGAGCTGGCGACTTTTTCTTCCCAACCGTACGGGTGATAGCCCGTGGAGCAGCCCAGTTTGCTGAAAAACACGAAAAACTTGATCAACCTTTTGTCTACGATTGCTGGATTCCGGTGAGAAATCGGCCAACCCACCACCAGAGAAAGGTTCCCCAGACCTTCCTCTACCTTTCCCCTCCAAGTTCTGGCCGTGAAACCTTGTGGATCGCCAGAAAACTTGAAGAAACCAGTGAACGTGTTCTCTTCCGGTCGTCGAATCCCGGCGGTTTCTGGTTAAGGGGTTGGTTCTCTCCCCCTATTTCGGACCTCCTGAAGCCGAATCCACCATCCTTTCTTCCCAAATTCTTCTCAGTTGAGCAGTGCGAAGAAGTGGTGTTCGGCCGTGACTTTCCGGCCATTTTCTGGCCATCATCGGTGGCAATCAGACAAGATAAGTTGTTGATTATTTCCTACACTTCTCAAGCTTCAGTTTCATATATGATTTGCATATTTTAGTTGAGTGGAATATTTGTAAAGGTGGTAATAATTTCTGAAGCAATTAAATTGTTGTAACTATGAGGACCTAAGTTAAATTTATATATGAATAGGTATAGCATACAAGGGTGTGACCATGGAAAAGTCTGGAGAAAAGGTACGAAATTGTTGTTATTTAGGCATTTGAATTATATATAGATTGTATGTAATTTGGTTTTATGTATAATTATATATAATTGTATTCTAAAGCTTTAGAATGATGTAAATTGAACTTGTGTTTATTGATAGAAATTATGGAATGTACTATATATATGGGTTTGATTAATGAGTGGATGAATTGTGATTTGTAGTTAATTTAATTGAATATTGTTGATGTGCTCTTTTATTTAATGTGGATAACTAATTTGTATGTGTGATACTTATTATGTGAATTTTGGTTTATGGAATTATAGTTTGATGTTTTTTCTGGAAATGTGGTTGATGAGGGTTATGAAGGTTGTGGAAATTGTGGGATACTTTTGGAGATGTTGTACAGTGATGTGGATGGTGATGGTGATGGTGTTGAAGAGGGTACCCTCGACCATATGAAAGCCTTTTAAATGCCATGATTCCTAGAGACCAAGGATCGTGATGACTGCACCCCATTCCTGCCACGATGCCTTGGAGAGAAAGATCGTGATGATTGGTTACCCTTTCTTGTGATGTTAAATGGTTAATGAATAATGTATGATATATATGTTATCTTGTTATTTTTCTCTACAGTAAATACATGCATATTCATACATGTGTTGAAATAGAAATTTTATTTATGGATGTAAAGTAAATATTGTGAATGTGCTCATTTTCGTGGAAATTCAAAAATGCATGATAGCTATGGTTATTATCCTGTTAAATTTTTTTGAAAAGCTTTGATGAAATTAAAAGTGATTAAAATATGATAAGTGAGGAATGTGTGAAGAATATATTGATATTTATGTGTTTTGCTTTGGTTAAACTTCTTGTTAATTATTAGAGCTTATTTTGGATTATTGAGGTGATTGAATGTGGGTTAGAATATATATTTGTCAAGTTGACTTCTGACTAGAAATTGTATCAGAAGTGGCATAATTGGTGTAAATATGATTTAAGAACTATAGGTAGCTTGATCCCTATTAATAAGGGTATGTAGGCAACTCAGTATATTTTTTAGACTCAGTTTAGCTACGAAGAAATATAATTGATGTAATTATTTGAATGTTAAGTTATTTTATCGAGAGGTGGTTTTTGATTGGGAAATGTTTGCAGGTAGTTTGGATAGTATATCGAAATGCTTTTTTGTGCAGGTTTGTAATTATATGTATTTGGAGGATGTCAGAAAAACAAACGAAATGCTGCCGAAATTTCTGGAAGTATAGAATTTTTTTTTCGTCTATTGGATTTAGTTATAGTAATAATGGTTTAGTAAAAATAAATGACTGCTTATTGGCTTAATAGAAATATTAAGTCATACATGCAGTATCTAGGTGGGTTGGGTCCTGTCAATTAGGGATTGTACTGCACCTAGAAAGGATGAGAATATGTCATGTATTAGGAGACCACCTATTGATGCGCCTAGCTTTGAGGTCAAACCTATTACTATGTCTATGCTTAACAACTATCAATTTGGAAGGTTACCTGGTGAGGATCCTAACCAATATATATCGAATTTCTGTGATGTATGTGAGATAATAAAATATAATGGGATTACTGAGGACGTTGTTAAACTTAGGTTGTTTCCTTTTACCTTAAAGGATAGAGCCAAAATTTGGTTACAGTCTTTACCTCCTAGAAGTATCATCATTACTTGGGATGATTTAGCATTTAAATTTAATAAAAAAAAATTCAACCTATTAAAACTGCCAAGCTTAGAAATGAGATAAACACTTTTCACGAATTAGATGGAGAGTCTTGTATGAAGTTTGGGAGATGTTAAAAGAGTTTCTTAGGAAGTTTCCACACCATGGGATGCCCATTTGGAGTCAAGTCCAAACATTTTATAATGGGTTCAATTATTTAACAAGAAATAATGTAGATGCTACTGCAGGTGGTGCTTTGCTAAATAAGGCTCAAGAGGATGCATACGACCTATTGGAAGAGATGGCAATTAACAACTCACAATGGGCAAGTGAAGGGAGCCAAAACTTTAAGAAGGCCATGGCTGTCCATGAAGAGGATAAGATAGACAAATCGAGTTGTCAAGTTGCAATGCTTACAAAGCAACTTGAAACCTTGGGTTCCAGCAATTTTAATAATATTTTCAATATTTCTAATGTTAATTGTTGTGAATATTGTGGAGATAACCATGAAAGTATAAATTGTCATTTAGCAAATCCTACTTAAACTAATTATGTAAAATTTATAGGTAATTTCCGCCAAGGAATAGCAACAACAACCTTTTCCCCATCACTTACAATCCAAGATGGCGAAATCATCCAAATTTTTTGTGGAAAGACAATTCAAACACCCAAAGAGGATAACAAAATAGAAACTATCAAATTTCATCTCAACAACACTAACAATTCCAATCCTTCAACTTCCAGAAAAATTCTCAAACTCAAACTCAATCTTTTAGCGATGCACTGTTTTGATATATAAATATTTGGCATCGCTAAAAATACTTTTAGCAACGCACTGTTTTAATATATAAATTTTTTTTATTTCTTTAATTTATATTCTAAAATTTAAAACTATAAAATTATATATTTTAAAATTATATATCTAAAACATATTAATATTTAAATAGATAAATATTTTAAATAGAAATATATAAATAGCATCTAGCAATGCTTGGCGTCACTAAAAGTAACATATATAAATAGCTTTTAGTGGTGTCGCTAAAGGTCACATACTGGTGACACAAGGCATCGCTAAATATACAGTTAGCAGCGCACTGTTATAATATATAATTATTTGGCGTCTCTAAAAATACTTTTTGTGACACTTTTTTAATGTATAATATTCAGTGTTGCCAAAAACACTTTTAGCGACACACTATTTTGATATATAAATATTTGGTGTCGCTAGAAATACTTTTAGCATCGCACTATCTTCATATATAAATATTTTTATTTCTTTAATTTATATTTTAACATTTAAAATTATAAAATTATAGATTTTATTATTATATATATACTAGCAATTGAGTTTCAAAATTTATATACTTGCAATTAAATTATAAATATATATCATATAAAATTTTAATTGCTAAATTTATATAATAGAAAATATATATGTTAGCATTTGAGTTTTACAATTTATATAGTAGCAATTCGTAAATATAAACATATATCATATAAATATTATATGCTAAATTTATATGATATAAAATATATATCACATTTATTTTAATTGCTAAATTTATATATTTTATTATTATACATATATAATAATATTTCTATATATAATTTACAATTTTATATTATATATACTAAATGAAAATTATATATATAAAACTTGGATCCCACTTTGGTGAACCCCCTGAAAATTCAACAGGGGGTTCATGCATGAAACCCCTCCATATCAAGTAATTTTTTGCATATCAGATAATTTTTTCCATATCATGTAATTTTATCCATATCAAGTAATTTTTTACATATCAAGTAATTTTTTTCCATATCAAGTAACTTTTAGTAACTTTTTTTGAGGGGTTTCCATGAACCCCCTCAAACAAGGGGGTTCACTTGAGAAATGTCCATAAAACTTATTAAATATTTGAATAGATAATATTATATATATAAATATAAATAGCTTTTAGGGATGCCAAAGTCATTTAATGGCAAAGCCTTGTGACGCTGTTTTAATATATATATATATTATTTATATTTTAAAATTTAAAATTATATATTTTATTATTATATATTTTAGCAATTGAGTTTTAAAATTTATATACTAGTAATTAAAATTATAAATGTATATAATATAAAATTTTATATGCTAAATTTATTATATGATAGAAAATATATATGCTATCAATTGAGTTTTAAAATTTATATCCTAGCAATTAATAAATATAAACATATATCATATTACTTTTAAATACTTAACTTATATATTTTATTATTATATATAAATATTTATTATTTCTATATATAATTTATAATTTTATATTATATATAGTAAATGAAAATTATGTATATAAAACATATTAAATATTTTAAAAATTAGCGACACTGCGGTCACAAATTTGGAAAATGGCGATGCTCGTGTCGCCAATGATAGGTAACAGGCGACACCAGCGTTGTTAATGAGTGAAATTTTATCTTTTTTCGTTACGAATGTTTTTTGCCGAGTAAAATTTTTGCGAAAATGCTAAACATTTGTCGTGAAATGTATTTTGGATGTTGCTAATTACGTTTCGTGCCTAATAATTTAGCAACATGTTAAGTTCTTGTATCGCGAATAGATTTTTCGTGACATATGCAGAATTTTGTCACGGAATGTATTTGGCTCGCAAATATTTCTCAACACTTGTTGAATGAGTGTCGTTGAATATGTTTGGCGTGCAGATTTTTCACGACACTTGTCGAATGTGTGTAGCTGAATCATTTTCACGCCCCTAACGAAACATTTTGGCAATGTATTGTGTCATTGTTTGGTTCAATTAAAGACAACATAATATTTTTGTGTTGAGAATTAGTTTTTTGCGAAGCAGTCTTTTTTTATGTTGCTCATTTGGTATTGTCTGTTCACTATTTTGGTGTAGTGTCTTAATGCTTCTATGAAAAGGTGGATAGATAAAGTATTATATTGGCTTAGAAATAAGGGATATAATATGTATGGGCAATGAAATACATGGTTATAAGAATATTGCATGTCTTAGTGACAACTTTTACAAGAACTTATTGTGTTTGCATGTCTTAGGGCTTAAATTTCGGTATTTAGATTATGGATAATTAAATAATTTGTGCTTGCTAGATTAGAATGCATTGAGGAATCAACTTCTAGTCACTCATAGTCAAAAGGGGTTATCCTTATGAATCTATAATGCATTAGGGCTAAATATGAATAATAGTGGTAAAGTTATAATCCTTGTTTCATCAAATATTGAATTTCTTTCTTGCTGCCTTGTTTTAAATTTAATATTGCTTTCTTTTAATTAATGCTTTGTTACTCAAACAAACAACCAAATAAACAATTCTCCTTTTACTTTATTAATTTAGTTAACAATTGATTTATTTTCACGATTAGAGACATTATTCCCTGTGTGATCGATATCGGTTTTTCTCATTAAAACCACTTTATTACTTGTTGATTCGTGCACTTACGAGTTATTAATTTTCACCACAACATTAAACTAATAGGGAAAACTTAACAAGAAGACAAATAAGGTAGTAGGAGGAAACTTCAAACATAAAAGCCCATCCCAAACTTTGAGATGAACATTATTCTAAATCATAGGACAACAAATAAAAAGTAGAGAAATGATATAAATTACTCTCTTTTGGTGGCAAATCCGAAAGTCATAGAGGTTGTTTACGCAATAAGCAACCTTCTTCGTTTATCAACTCCTCTTTCTCTAATTTTTCAATTCGTCACTTGGAGGCTTAGAAATTGATATCTAAACTTGGTATGCATCCACACGTTTTGGTCATTCTCCAAAGAAAATGCATCCATGCATCTAGATGAAATAAAATGCTCCAAAAGCACAAATTTGTACAATTTATCAAAATTTTCATAAAGCTTTCGACTTGATTCTAACATTAAAATTAAATTTTTCTTTCACTTTTTCTCAACCTATTTAAACGATATTAAACTAAAACCTAAAAGACACAAAATATCAAAGAAAAAAGTTAAAAAGGTGAGAAATCCTCCTTTAAAAAGCACCAAACTGAAGAGCTCCTTCTAGGATTCTTGAAAATTTTCTCTTTTTTTCTTCACTGTTGGCTTGATTTCTTGGATTAAAATCCATATTGTTCTACAATAGTAAAAACAAAACAGAAAATAAACAAAAATTTGACAAAAATAAACTAAAAACAAAGGGATACGAAAAATAAAATATTTATTGGGGTGCATATCAAGAGCGCTTGTTTAAAGTCATTAGCTTATCCCTTTTTCTTCTCAATCATGCTCCTCCAACTTAGCTAAGGCCTTCTCTCTGTCATTCCTTGATGTCTCAGTACATGTTAAAAGATAAATTCTTACTTCCATTAGCAATAGTAAAAACTCCATTTGACATATCTATGTTGGCCTTGCTATTAACTAGGAAAGCTTTTCCTAGTGTGAGTAATTCTTCATCCTCTTTTGCTCCTTTCATGACAATAAAATCTATAGGAAAAACTACATCATCAATTTTCACATTAATATTTTTCATCATACCAAGTGGTGAGGTGAAAATATTACCATTTACTCTTATATCATTTTCACATGGCTCTAGTTTTTCATTTGATTTAACTTTATTCGAACAAAGTAAGAGTAAGTTATAGTGTTACAAGCGGCACCACTATGAAATAGACATTCATCAAAATAGACACTATTAATACTACTCCTCACAAGAAATGGACCAGAATCATCTAGCTTCCTTGGTAATTCTTTTACTTTCTCTTTTCTTTTACTTTTTTTTTTTTTTTTTTTCTATTTCCATTCTCAAACTCTTTTTCTAAATTTCTCTTTCTAGAAAATTATCAATCCTTTTTATTCTCTTTTTTTCCTCTTTCTTCTTTTAGAAACTTATCAATCTCTTTTAAAAATTTCTCTATCTAGTTCTTTTTCTTTTTCGTCTTCTAATTTTTCTTCCTCATTTTCATCTCCTAAATCTATCACTATTTTTTATTCTTCTTTTGTTTTCCCTTTTTTATATATATATATATATTCTCCCTTTCTAATCTCCATTATGATTCCTCAAAAGGTCTTTTTCCACTCCTAACCATAGCAACCATGACTACCTTTACCTTTGTATCTAAGTACTTACCTTTGTACTTGTAAAAAAACCTTTTGTTTCTTGCCCTACTCACCTCTCAAAGCAAGCTTACCATTAAAAGCATCAATTTTGGTCCTACTTTGGGAAAGAAAAGGTTTTCCTAATATTAAAGTATATTTTTCCTCCTTGGTATTTATAACAACAAAGTCCAAATGAAATTTAAACATGCCTACTTCAAGCACATGGTTTTCAATAATTCTTATGGGCTTTATGGTGGTATGGTCAGCCATAAGAATGCTTATGGTGGTTGCCTTTATATGCTCATTAGACAAATCTAATCTTTTGCACACATAGCATGGAATCACATTAATAAAAGTACCTAAATCATATAAACCATCAGGCATATTAAACCCATTAAGTTTACAAGGTATAAACTCCCCTTATCCTTACTTATCTTCCTTGGAAATTCCTTTAGGATTTCTGCCTCTTTCTTCTTTATTTCTTCTCTCAAATGGGGAGGTATCTATTTCCTTTCCTTCCTCACTGTTTCCACATGGCTCTCGGCCTCTTTGGTTTTATGGTCATTGGAAATTTCTTCCTGTAATGCAAGGGTTTGAACTTCTTCGTTGTTTCATTTTTACTTGCTTCTCCTCAAGAATTTTGTCTTCTTATTTTTTTCATTTTTAGTTACGTCCACCATGTGCAATTGCTCTTTAGGGTTTGTCTTAATTTGGCTTGGCAAAGTTCCTTAAGTTTGATTGAATTGATTTGTTAATCGCCTAATTTGAGTCTCAAATCCTTTGATGGTTGCATTTTGGTTTTGACACCCTAGTCTTTTTTCCTGCATCAAAGAGTTTTGAACATTTAACAAGTTAGCCAAAGCATCTTCAATTCTAGACATCCTATTTTCTAAACCATGATTAGAATTGGAATTATTAGAAGCAGAACAATTAGACAATAGGAGTTTTTTGAGTGGGTATTCGCAGTCTCCTTGGTGGTTTTGGCTTTGAAATAAATTTTTTTGCTTCTGTTGGCTTCTTTGATTGTTCCCATTATTGCTCCATGAGAAATTAGAAAGACTCGTCCAACCTGGATTTATGTAGTGGAATAAGGATTGCTTTGTTGATTGCCGCTACAAAATTAACTATAAAAATTAACTTCATTAGCATTTATCAATTTAATTTTGGCAATTAATTTTACTAATGGATTTCATTAGTCTTGAGACAATGCTATTGCTCAAGGCTTCCACATCTAAGCTTTCTACAGACTTGGTTTCTCTCTTCATTATGGGGGCTCTCGCATAATGGTATTGATATGTCTTCAATCAAATCATATACTTCTTGTGCTTTCCTTCTCATAATTGCTCCCCTACAGCTGCATCTAACATATGTTTAGTAGTAAACTCAAAACCATTATATAAAATTTGTACCTGCATCCAAAGTGAAAACCCATGGTGTGGACATTTCTTAAGAAGGCCTTTCAATCTCTCTCCTGACTCATAGGAGTATCTTGGTCCCATTGGTAGAAGTTACAAATTTCATTATTCATCTTGAGAGTCTTGGCGGGAGGGAAAAATTTATCTAAGAGTTTTTCCTCAATCTCCTCCCAAGTAGTTATTGATCATGCATGCAAAGAATTAAACCAAAATGTTTCCTTGTCCTTTAAAATTGAAGGAAAAAGTCTAAGTCTAAGAGCATCATTAGAAACACTATTATATTTACTCATCTCACAAACATCAATAAAATTAGAAATATGTTCATAAGGCTCCTCATGAGATAAACCATGAAAATTATTACTAGCAAGCAACGAAATAGTAGATGACTTAATTTCAAAGTTGTTTGCTTGAATTGGTGGCCTCTTTATACAGGATTGATCTCCAACTCTTCTATGGGTAGCATACTTTGGAATAGGTCTCTGATCTTGAGTTTGCTCCTCATTATACCTTGGTTGGTTCTCATGATTTTCCATTCTTCCTTGGTTGCTTGATTTGGCCTCCCTTTGTTTTATTCTTCTTTCTCTAATTGTTCTCTCTATCTCAGGATCTAAATTGATTTAAGCACATATTTTTATGCGCATAAGCCAAAATTAAACCTACAAAATTAAACAAAAGAACAAAGAAAGTAAAAATATAAAACAAACTAGGAAAACGATGAAAAATAGTTAAAACTAAAAGCTGGACAGCAACTAAAACAATGCAATGAATGAAAATTTAGAACAAAATAAAATCCAAATGTTTGCAATCTTATAACAAAAGCATTTAAAGTAATGTAAAACGGATGAGAAAAACTTATTTTTAAGAACCCATAAACAAACTGGACATTAAGCTATATTTGATCACAAATTAAATAAATTGAAAATTACAATCAACTTACTATTTGTTTATTCACTTAAGTTGTAAATAACTCAAAACTATAGCTAAATGGAAAATCTAGACGCTCTTAATATGAAATCAAATGATAAAAAAAAAAAAAAAAGAAAAAAAAAAGTAGACTCAAAACAGCAAACTAAGACACAAACAAACTCAAAGTTTCAAGTTAAAGATTTCTGGAAAATATTGATAATCGCAATACATTAATCTAAGAAAATTGAAATAAAATATAAAACATGCAAAATAATGCAAAAGCTAATTTAAATTTCCGTAAACACACTTAGCAACTAATTAAACTAAGAATGTAATAAAAATTGAAAAACAAACACCAAAAACACACCAAAACTGGAAAAAAATAAATAAATCTTAAACTTTGACACACCAAAAATACTATAAATAATTCTTACAAATATCTAAAAAAATTATAAATGTTCCTCAATATGTCAGATCTAAGCATGCAAAAGGAAAATAAATAAATAAATCACTAGCTATCCGAAAATTAAACAGAAAAAAAACTAACTCTTTTAATTTTTTTAATTTTTTGAAACTGAAATTTTAAGATTCTAAAAAAACTATAAATAAATCTTAGAAAAATCTGGAACAATTTACAAATACAGATGATTGACTGATGAAGAAACTCATAGAAGAAAATAAATTCAAATAAAATCTCTAATTGACTCAAAACTTAATTTTAAACAAAACTGGAAGGATTTGACAAATACTCCAAATAAAGAAAAATTAAAGCAAGCTAAGATATATTTTTATAAATTTTTGGAATTTATTTTTATTTGACTCTAAACAACTAAATGGAATTAAGACTCACAAAATCAGTAGCAAACACTATTAAAACAAGATAAAACTCACCAAAAAACTGAAAATTAAAAGGAATAGCAAACTTATCTATTTTTGCCTTGACTTGTTGATGATTTTTACTTCAAATCCAGCAGTTCCAAATCTTCTTTGACTGAAAAAAATAAGATAAAATTACAACAAAGATAAACCAAAACATTTAACAAAAGTTAATCTAATTTTTTTTTTTAATTTTTCCAAAATTATACATTGTATATATATATATATATATATTCTTGATTAAACAATAAAGAAATAAAGTGAATAACAATGAAAATAAATTGCTCAAAGTACCATTAAACCCAATTGCTCTAATACTAAGAAAAATCTAATCTTGGCAACGGCGCCAAAACTTTATTTTGTGCAATTGTGGTCACAATTATTTTCGCAAATATACGAATCACACCAAGTAATATAGTGGATATTGTGTGAACAATATCAGGATGTTGTACTCATAGGGATTAGTTCCTAACTACTAGAAAATTTAGTTTTGATTGATATTTAAGCGATCAATTGATTTGTGAATTAAAAAGAACAATAACAATAAAATAAATTGTTGGAAAATTAAAAGGCAATAAAATAAAAGTGCAATAAATTAAATTGCTTAAAAAATTGCAATAAAATAAAAGACGATGGAATTTAAATGACAAGAAAAGTAAATTGCATGGAATTAAATTGCATAAAATTAAAAGGAGAAGATCTTGTATTAACAACACTAGAAAGTCAGCAAACACAAGAATCAATGGTGGTTTATGCTAGATCTCACAGGTTAGAAAAATAATATAAGTAGATTTAATGTAAAGGCAAGATAAACTATTCTTATATTAAAAACCAAGGTTCTTACATAAGGATCAATGCTCCAAAGTACATTACATCTAATGGAAACAAAATAAAAATTAAATAGAAACTAAAGAAAATTCTCTTTGTGGTTTGGTTGTTGAAGTCTTGTTCAATGGTTGATGGATGATGGGATTTGATAGAAAGATGGCTAGGGTTTGATGCAGGGATTAATGGAGGCTGTGTATATTAAGATTGAGATGAAAAAATAAACACAAAGGAAGCTTGCTCTAATAGGTGCGGCTATGGTGGTGGAGGGTAGGAATGATGGTGATTGTGGTATTTTATGAGTTGTGGAGAAGAAAGTAAACAAAAATCAAAAGCAAAGTGAGAGAGGGAGAGTGTGTGGCAAAAAGAGGAATGAGAGGAAGAAAGTGTTGTTTCCAAGGCTTTCGAAAAAGCCAAGGAATGTCTCATGTCTCAAAGGTGGCCGGCCATGGGGTATAATATGGGATTCAGAGCTTGATCAAATATATAAGATAGTGTTGATACATAGGATAGATTATAGGTATAAAGGTAAGCTTGGAATTTCTTTTGGATGTTCTATTTTGTCTTGGCCGAAAATTAGAGAAGGATTTAGGGGAAATTGTTTTCAATTTACCATTGGTGCAAAGGTGGCCAAATTTGGTAACTTTCATACATCAATGGATTTACTAGATGATCAAGCAAGATGTATGTGGTCTTCTTTGAGTCCACAATCATGTGCTAGCGGATTTCCTCTATGCACGGTGCATAGAAATTATTTCTTTTCACATCTTTCAACATGTTGTTTGACTTTGACCAATTATGGCAATTTTGAAGGTGTATCACTTGTGCATTGATGATGTGGCACCCCACTTTCTTTATTTTGATATTTGATGATGTGGCACTTGATGACTTGGCATGAAACGACTTGGCTTGACTAATTTTGATGTTCATAATCCATTTATGCCCTTAGAATTGCTTAAATCTTTATTTTTGATGATCTTTGGAAATCTTTATATAGAATGTTCTAAATATAAAAAGTTTCGACCTAAAATTTAAAAATACAAAATTCACCCTCTAACTAATTTTTCATTCCTCTTTCAAATTTTAACATCATTTCCAGTATTTGAACATTAAAAACATACTACTTATAGTTTTGCTCCTCAATTATGTAAAATGACCAAAATGCTTCTTTTTTGTATTGATTTTGCAAAAAAAAAAATTATTTTGATCTATAAAAGTTAATAATATAAATTAATGAATTTCTTATTGAAATAACACAAACTAGCAAATAATAAGCTCAAAAGATAGCCTAAAATAATGCAACTTTTTGGTATATCAATAGTGTGCAAAGAAGAATTGAATATTTCTTGTGAAGTGATAGGCATAAAATGTTAATGTTTTTATACCACTTTTATATTGAATTTAAGTTAGTTTATGATTAATTGTTGATGAAAAATACTTAATTACTGTATTTTTCTATTTTCAATAAAAAAAAAGACAGACAAATGCTGGAATTACTGTATTTCTGTGCAACCGTTACTGAGAAAATCATATCTAGATCCACACATTGAGGTTTTGTGCGATTCCAGTTGAAAATAATTTCTGATTCACTAGGCTTCAATGCTGAAAAGTTTCATTGAAAATGGTTAGGCCAATTAGTGCCAGTTTGATTTACAAAATCAATATTTCCAACAGTTGCGGCTGATTTACACTGTCTCAGGAAAATGAGGATTTGAGTATCTTCCTCATGTCAAAATTGTACGATAAATATATGTCTGAAAATCTAAGACACAGACCTAACTTTTACAACAAAAATAACTGGATTCAGAGTTCATTTGGTCATCCAAAGTGTACTTGAAATCTACCTGACGGTCATTGAAGATAAAAAAGAAAAGTTTTATGCTTACTAGGACTACCATTGTGATTGGTGGACTGCCATGTCACCACATATCAGCCATGTGTCTGAATTTGCCACATCACATGACACATGGAATGTCAGATTATTCTAATTATTTTAATTGGAATAATATTTGGGATAAAAGGAAGGGAAATTAGAGATTGATTATGATTCCTAACAAGATAAGGAAAATATTTCTATCTCTAGTGTGAACAGGAGACACATTTTTACCTTAATCTCTTTGAGGTGGCTGGCCATACTAGGGAAAATAGGAGTTGGAGATTGAGTTTACATATTATCTCCTATATTCTCTAGGTTTTAGAAGGGTTTTAGGGTTAAACCTCTCCTAAACATTCCCTATAAATACCATGCATTGCTAAAGGGAAAAACACCATTCACCACCAGCCCTCACGGCTGGACGTTTTTCATATAGAATTCACACCACCAGCCCTCACGGCAACAGTCCTTCCTCTCCAGCTGCACACCTTTGTTCTTATTCTCTCCATTCTCATGGCAAAACAATATCTTTATTTAAGGTTTTATATTCAGTTTTGAGTGTTATTTTATAGTAAGATTGTGATACACAAAGCCTAGTGCAAGGGAAATTCAGCTAGCCATTGGAGGAGTCAACCTTGTGACTTGGATCATAGTTTGGAGAAGCCAAGAGGAGAAGATTGAAGAACTGAATCCAGCAGCCATCAACTTTGGATTTGATTTCTTTACTCTTATTTATTTGATGGATAATTTAGGGATGATGTGTATCTAATTTTTCTATGAGGATTATGATGTAACCCTATTATGAATATTTAGTGTTTAATGCATATTTAAGTTTGATTCATGTTGAAGGTTAATATTTTATTATAGTTCTTAATGCTTCCATGGAAAGTTGGATTGATTAAGTGTTTATATTGGCTGAGAAATAAGGGATATAAGTATGGATGGGCAATAAAATACATAGTTATAGAAATATTGCATGCCATAGTGACAACTTTAACATGATTTATTGGGTTTGCATGTCTTAGGGCTTAAATTTCCATATTTAGATTATAGATAATTAAATACGTTATGCTTACTAGATTAGAATGCATTGAGAAATCAACTTCTAGTCATATGTGGTTAAAGTGGGGTTAACCTATGAATCTATATTGCATTAGGGCTAAATAGGAGTAATGGTGGTGAAGTCATAATCCTTATTCTCTTAAAATCTTGATAATACTACTTGCTGCCTTGCTTTTGTTTTTATTATTGCTTTCATTTTAATTCATGCCTAGTTACACAGCATCAATCAATCAAACACTCTTTTAATTTTCTAAGTTTAATTTACAATTGATTTAATTTCATCACTAGAGACATTATTCCTCGTGGTATTGATATCGGTTTTCTTATTAAAGAAATCCACTTTATTACTTGTTGATTCGTACACTTGCAAGTTGATCTAAAATATACCTCATGTGTTTAAGCCAAATTAGTGGAGTTTCCTCTCTTTTCTCTTAATTTTACATATTTCCCTATTCTTTTTAAACATTGAGGGCAATGTTCATCTCAATGTTTTGTGGTGGGTACATCCATGTTTTGATGTTTCATATTTGACATTGTGTTTAGTATTTAGTTTATAATTTATAAGTTAGTTTTGCTTTGTTTTATTGAAAAAAATATCCAAAAGTAAGTGTGTCTGGTGATATTTTTAAATTTTTGTTGTTGTTTTGGTTCCTTTTTAGGTAATATGATTAGCATATGATGATAAATATGATTTAAAATGCATTGAATCTTAGATGACGGATTTTTGTTGTGTATGCTTAGATACCTCAAATATATTCATGTATTATTTCTTCCAAACACTTTGAGCATGTTGATCAAGGGTTGCATGATTTAGATTGTTTTGAAGAATTTTTACACAAATAGAGTGCATAAATTTCATTAAGCTCTAGAACTTGCTC
Organism: Ochetophila trinervis; assembly: GCA_003254975.1. Lineage (NCBI taxonomy): Eukaryota > Viridiplantae > Streptophyta > Magnoliopsida > Rosales > Rhamnaceae > Ochetophila > Ochetophila trinervis. The sequence continues at coordinate 67,405 of QANX01003585.1, forward strand.
GATTGACACTCAAGACGAAATCCTAAGTTGATGCATTACTAAGAAATGAGTATATCTTTGATTTTAGTTTGAGTGTTTTAAGACTACCTTGTGCATAATAATATCCGTAGTACCTATCTGAGCCTATAAAATGCATTAAGATGCATTATAATCCTTTTTTTTTCATGCAAACAAAATTTACCTACCTTTGACATGCTATAAAGAAAGCTTGAATTGATTGATGTTAATATGAATTTAATACCACGAAAGTGGTGGAAGTTACTGCAAATTAGTTTGTGTGTGGTGGTTGGTATAAGTAGTAATGATTTGTATTCTTTAAGTTCAAATACGTACAACGAAATTACTTTGTGGGTTAAAAAAGATAAAACAAAAAGTTTGCAACAACAAAGCAAAAGAATATTTATTGCATACAAAGAGAAAGAGAGAGAGTTTGAAAATAAAGTGAAAAGTTTTGTAAAGTTTAAAGAAAGGGAACTAGAAAAATAATTCTTGTATAGGAAGGAAACAAACTAACATTAGATTTGTACTCATTGAAAATTGGTTTAAGCTTTCTTTGTTGTGATTTATTTATCTTATCTTTTTTTTTTTTTTGCTTCTAGTAAATACTCTTTAGCCTTTACATTACAAGCCAATAAAGACCTATGGATTCAAAGTGATGCATTAGTCTACATTAGTGGAGAGTACTCAATTGTGTTAAGCATATGAAGTTCATAAGCATAAAATTTATATCACTTTATGCTATCTTTTTAGCTTAGCATTGTTAGATTGTGCTAATTTTGTTAAGAAATTCTTTCATTTCTATTATTTTCCCAATTATAGGTAAAAAGGAAATTAGTGTTTTTGTGAAAACAATACAAAACAGGGAAAATTTAGTAATTTTAATTCAGTTGAGGGACCAAGTTACAAATATTGAATTATTTGTGGAGGAAATTAGAAATGAGAAGATCAAATTGAGATCAAGGGTCAAGAATAATACAAGTGGAGGCAACTACGAAACTTTCCTTATTTGGAACAAGTTGACAATTTTTACAACCAATACTATGTTATGCATATCTAGATGAATGTTTATGTGAATCCAATTGCACAAATTTCTTAACTCATCAAAGATGATCTATAAAACATTTCATGTTAATCGGACTGCCCAATTAGTGCAGTTTATTCTTTAAAGTTGAAGAAATTTGCAAGTACGATAGATTTGCACTCTTGTGGAAAAAAAAATGGAATTTGATGCTTTATTGATGTTGGAATGGGGCATATGATATGTCCCTGGAAAGCTGAGATATAAACCTAATTTCTCCAACTAGAATAACTAATTTTTGAGTTGATTTTGTCACCCAAAAGATGGTTTGAATATGGCTGGCGAACATTGGAAAAATAAAATGAAAGTGTTGAAGCGAACTAGGATGCCACCCAAGCATTTAAAACACGGATAGCCACATCGTCAATGAATAGCTGTGTTATTTTTTCTACATCATTATTGATCTAAAACATGGACGAAGTGATTACCATATCAGCCATGCACACTTGGACCATACTTGGATTGTAATTGGAGCATATATTCGCCTTATTTGATCTCATATAAATTTGGTCTGATTTGTGGCATCGATCATTGACTCCTGCAGCTGGAAAATTCAACCATACATAATAGATTTATACTATACCGGCCAGCCTTAGTTTTTATCCCTTATTTGTCTCTTTTCCTCCTAATTTTCCTACTTTGTCCTCAGTTAATCTATTTTTAGATCATGAGACTTTAGGTTAATTATTTTAATTACAAAAATATATTTCAGCTATTATAGGATTTAATTTTGTATTATTTAACTTACAAAATTAAATACCTTAGCTCGTATTTATCATAATTTTCAGCCAATCGCACAAAACAAGTCACCTTCGAAACTATAAGCCTTAAGGTTTTCTCTTCTTTTCTCTCTATCTTAGCCAATCACCTATCCATCAATTCCTCCATTGATTTTCTTCTCCCCAAGGCATCTAAACACCATTAGAACTCCTAGTTACAGCAGCCCCCATCATTTTTCCATCATCTCTTCACAAAGCCCTAGTCACCACCCACATCTCCACCATCTATTTTCATCATTCCCAGCATCACTCCATTATTCTTCACTCCACAAACAACAACCATTTCCTTATACTTCAGGACATAGTCTAACACATAAGGAGTATCACAAGGAGCCAATCCGTACAACATTATCATCACCACCACCATTGAATCTTCACTCCATCACCATCATCAAACAACCAGCAACAAATTATCACTCATCCATCATCATATTCATGGCCAAACTCTCTTGATATTGTGCTTGATGTCTTTAAACCTTTATATTGTAATAAACTGTGACATTTGTTATCTATATAAAGGGTTTTCTTGTTGTTTAATTGCTGTCTTTTATTTTATATTCATTGCTTTTATTATTCTTTTTAGTTTTCATGCACTTTCAATTCCACAAAATTAATTTCTTTGCTGTCCAACATCATTTGCTAGCTTAAATATTGCATTTAGATTTAGTTTTCTAGTGCTTAGAAACTAATCCCTGTAAATTCGACATCCCGATATTGTTCATACAATATCCACTTTATTATTTGAGGTGATTCGTATATTTATGAAAATAATTGTGAATACAATCACGAATGGACCAATTTTATTAGCATAAACCAGCAAGCCAACATCATCGCGAACAATAAAAGCAAGGGATGCTTTTCCTTCATAGTAGGCAACATTAAAATTGATTTTCCACCATCCCATTGCTAGTGGGGTTTAAATCTCCACTAATTTTTTCTTAAAAGTATGCTGAAAACTCAGACTGCCCAAGAACTCCTCAAGACTGAAGCAAGGATCTCAGCCGCCTCATGCATAGAGAAATTATCTTCAAATAGCTTGTTATTCTTAAACTTCTAGAAACAATTGAGAAGAGAGATGGCAAAAAAGGTAAAAGGCTTATAATCCATCCAATCCATACAGACCCACACATGGGAGGTTAAGGTAAAAATCCACTAGCTCAAAAGTATTATAACATTTCTAAAAATTAACTTTCTCACCCATTTGCTAGCAAAGGCCAGGGCGTGAAAGCCAAAGCACTTGCTAAAGAGGTGGAAGGTGGACTCATAACCATGATAACATACCTAACAAGAGTAATCCACCATATCAAGTCTACGGCTTAACATCTTACAAGTGGGAAGCACATTGGCAAGAATTCTCTATACAAATTATTTTAAGTGCTCATGCAAATGAGCCTTCCAAATCCTTTACCAAATCTTGGAAAAACCAGCATCAACCATACAATTTGTTGCATAATAATTGCTTACCTGAAAAATCCTTATGGAGTTACCATATCAAACCAAATGATCACCAGTAGACGAGGGGTTCAAAATAAATTATGGATAACCTTGTTAGAGATCTTGGTGCATAGAGTTCTAATAACATCCACTTTCTAGCTAGAGCCATCATCCTCAAGAAGATCAATCACTTTGCTCCAAAGGCGAGTAACCACCTTTCCTTTTGGGTGATGGGACACTACTAAAAAGGGAAGCCAGCCAAGGGATTTCCAAAGATTGAATCTATTACCTAATTTGAAACAAGCTCTTCTTTTAATGAAAGGCTTGGAACTTTGAATTCCTCGCCACACCAAAGAAGTCCTAGTTAGCTTACAATACTAAAAAAAGTTATTACTCGTTAGATACTTTGCTTTCAATACGTGGTCCACAAAGTGTTTTCATTGACAACTATTTTCCAGAGCAATTTGGCCTAGAGGGCCAAGTTAATATCCTTGAAGGAACGAAATCCCAAATCTCCCATCTTCTAGGGTCTACAAAGCCTTTTCTAAGCCTTCAAGGCCACAAATGTATTGAACTAGATTTCAAGTTCCACTAGAATTTGCGAACCAGAGAATCCAGATCATTATAGAGACTATTAAAACTTGGAAAGTTGACATGGTATAGGTTGGAAATGTAACATCCCGTTTTTCAAAAATATTAAAATATTCAAATTTGGTCAAGTTTGACCATAAGTGGGACCAGAGTTGACTTTTATTGTTGACAAGTTTAAGCTTTGAACTTAGTATCGTAGTGTAGAGCTCGTCGATACGAGTTCGTAGACTAGTAGTAAGTTTGATTCCGAGTTACGGTTTAAGAGTTGTGGCCAAATGAAATTCAAGGGCATTTTGGTCTTTTACTAAATAAGTTCATTTAATCAAAAATTTCGGCTCTCCTCTCCCACGGCGCGCACGACCTTTCCCCTTCTCCCTGCCCGGCACCAGCTCTCCCTCTCTCGTTACTGTGCCGCCGGACCTTCCAACGGAAATTTCTCCGTGTTCCGACGACGGCGAGCCGGCATCACACCCGGAAAAGGAAGCCCTCCGTCTTCTCTTCCCTCTCCTCTTTTCCCCGACCAGATCCGTGCCCATACCGTACCCACGCGGCCAAAGCTCCTCGCCGGAAATCCGACTACATCCGGCGACGGCGAGCTCGTCCACCACCCGGGAAAGAAAGCCCACGATCTCAGCTTCCCAACCCGACCGGTAGCAGCCCGTGGAACCCCCTGTATCGCCGGAAAAAGGGAGAAAACCGGTGGCCTCCATTTTCGCCAATCGCCGGTTTCCGGCGAGATTCCGGCGATGGGTTACCCCTTTTCCTCCTATTTTGGACCCTCTGAGTCCGAATCCGGCCTCCTTTCGTCCCGAATCCCGTTCGTTTGAGCGGTGCGAAGAGGGCGTGTTCGGCCGAGACTTTCCGAGCATTTTCCGGCCGACACCGGCGTCAATTGGCCAAGATAAGTTGATTTTTGGCTTACCCATTCCTCAAGCTTTATTTTGATATATAATTTGCAGATTATTGATAAGTATGTGAAATTCTGCTTCAATTGAGCTAGATTTGGGTTAATTGTGAATTTAATATCCCAATGGTGATATTGTGGTGTTATTTATGCTTCTGTTATGAGTTGTATTGAATCAATTAATAGATCATTTGGATCTAAGAAAATATATACTCAAAGTTTCATTAGGAACTTGTAGGCTTGTTTGGTTAGTAATAAATTACTAACTTGTGTTTAGTTTGAGACTGAGATTCTTGCTTTCCTTTTATGATCATAATTGTGTATATGGTTTAATGAATTTAGTGATTCCATATTTGGAATTTCTATAATTATATATATATATATATATTCATATTTAGTATTTGAGATTAAGTATGCATTTGATGTGTTGAATAATACTAAGTTGAGAATATATTAGTTGTATTAGTATGAATACAAGAATAGAAATTGGCTTGGAAATGAGATTGTGATTGTAATTGGATTCCATATTTATTTGGAATAAATATGGAATTGATGGTATTGGAATGATTATGTTTTGTTGATGAAATGATATGGATTATTTGATTTTGGATTTCTGTGAAAGTGATCTATTCTTGAGATTGTGCTTGGTTGCCGATGAGAGGTAACTTGAATTGTGATGTGTATTTTGGGTAAGATGAATTGCTTTGTGGATTTCATATTATTGATTGTGTTGAAATTAGTTAAAATTGTAAATTGGTTGTATAAAAATAATTGTAGACTGGGTCGGTGAATACTTTTATTGAATTGTTGTGTTTGGGAATAATTTTACTTGATGAGCATATACATTATATGTTATTGTGTATTAATCATTATAAATTGTGTTTGTGCGAATTGTAAATGAATTGTCTGTGATATTAATTTGGTTAGTGGATGATGTGTGGCATTTATACTTTTATGTGGTAATTTATTTATTGTGTATTTTTCTTTGGATTAAATGCTGAATGTGTTTGATTGTAGCATATTTGTGTAAATATGCTTTCGGAACTACAGGTAGCTTGATCCCTTGTTGAAAGGGTATGTAGGCAGCTCAGTTTTAAACTGAGTGCAGCTACACCGTACTTAAACAATATATTTGTTTAAGTGTTGAGTTGCGTACTGTTTGGTGATCTAATTGTGTGGAAATGCGTGCTGGTAGAATAATTTGGTTTTAGGAATGGTTTTTTTGCAGGTTTGTAGCTTTTAGCATTTTTGGGGAGTGTTAGAAACAGCCGAAATGCTGCCGAAATTTTTAATAAAATTTCCAGCAATAGTAAACTTTTCGGTCTGTTAATTCTTACCCCTTTAAAATTTTGTTTAGCGGGTTTTTCATGACTGCTTGTGGCTTAATGGCAACATTAAGTCACGCAGGCAGGATCTTTGCGGGTCGGGTCCTGTCAGGAAAGGCTTGCACCACTTATTTAATCAAAGTAGTTTTGACAACTTTTTAGAGTAATTGGAAATTCCACCCCACCATTCCCTTGCTAACCCGATCCTTTAGATGCTTAAATTCCTTAGACCTACTACTACTACAAACCAACAAATTACCCAGATAGATAGGGTCACTGTTGTAGTGAAAATTGATAACTCGCAAGTGCACTAATCAACAAATAATAAAGTGGTTTCTATGAGAAATCCGATATCGATCCTATTTAGCCTAGAATTGAAGTTAAACCTATTATTAATCAAATTAATAAAAGTAAAAGAATGTTTTGGTTGAGTGATTGTTGTTGAGTAGCAAAGCAATAATTAAAAGAAAGCAATTATAAAAATGAATCAAGGCAGCGCAAGTAAATAACAAAGATTTCAAAGGATTAATGGAACAATGGTTATAACTTCACCACTATTATTCCTATTTAGCCTCAAAGCATGATAAATTCATTAGGTTAACATCCTTTTAACCAAAACTAACTAGAAGTCAATTCCTCAATGCATTCTAGTCAAGCAAGCACAAGGTATTTAATTATTCATAATCTAAACACCGAAATTTAAGCCCTAAGAAATGTGAACACAATAAACTCTTGTCAAAGTTGTCACTAAGGCATGCAATATTCCTATAACCATGTATTTCATTGCAAAACCATATTATATCCATTATTCCTAAGCCAATATAATACTAAATCTATCCACCTTTTCATGGAAGCATTAAAAACTACAATGAAATATTAACCATGAATATGAATCAAAACCAAACATGCATTAAAAACTAAATAGTCATAATAGGGCTACATCATAATCTATATAGAAATTCCAGACCTAAAACTCCAGACCTTAAAACCTAAAATTCCAGACCTTAAAACCTAAACCTGCCATGTAACTTGATGTGTGAGAATTGTGAATAGGTGAAGTAGTGTATGAATAATGCTTCAATGTGCATGGTATTTATAAGAAAGGTTCTACTAGTTAAACTAGGAAAACTCTAGAGGTATTATCTAACCTTAAATCTAATTCCAATCTAATAGAAGATAATATATTATCACAATAAAATCTCCTATATTTCCTTCATATGGCTGGCCCTATAGGGTTATTTTGGTCATTGGTGCCTTACATTCACAGTAAGATAAAGAAACAATCCAAATCTCTTTAGGAATCCAATTTCTCTCTAATTCTAATTCCTTCTCTAATTATTATTCGAATTAATATAATTAGAATAATCTGACCTCCCATGTGGGCATATGATGTGGCAATAAATGTACACCTAGCTTGAGAGTGATGATGTGTCAGTCCATGCATAGGTGTCATCCTCATAGGCAAAGACACTTTCCTTTTATATCTTCAATGTTCGTCAACATATTCCAAGTACACTTTGGATGACCAAATGAACTCCGAATTCAATGATTCTATTTGAAACATTTATGTATATATCTTAGCTTGCCAGGAATATCTTGATAACATACAATGGACATTGAGAAGGCACTCCAATTCCAATTTTCCCAAGGTAGTGTAAGTCTGCCACAACTGTTAAAAATTTTGATTTTCTAAATCAAACTGGTACTGATTGGATGATCCAATTAAAATAAAACTTTACAGCATTGAAGCTTCATGAATCAGAAATCATTTTCAATTGGAATTGTACAAAACCACCATGTGTAGCTCTAGATATGATTTTCTCAGTAAAGATTGCGCAAAAAATACAGTAAATTCCAGCATTTGTCTTTCATTCTCTAAAAATAGGAAAATACAATAATTAAGTATTTTTCATTAACAATTATTTCAAAACCAGTTAAAATCTAATATAAAATATGGCATAAAACAATAACTTTTTATGCCTATCTGTCACGGGCCAATTCTTTGAAAATGAAAATAGCCTTAATAGCTTGCTTATCCAAATTAATAATAAACTTCAAGAAAAGGATGCTGGATTTCCACATTTGCTTCATGGCCTAGCCATCTTCTGTACTGCTCAAAACACCTCTTAACTGCTTTGACCTCCTCTCCATTGGCTTTGCACATAACCAAAAAGTCATCTACATACATAAGATGCAAGATGGCTAGGGCATTCATACTGACTTTAATTGAATGTAATGTACCGTAAATTTTTTTCCAGTTGAGGAGTTGGTTAAAAGTTCAGCACAAAGAATGAAAAGGATCCCCTTGCTTTAGACCTCTACTAGGGATGAAAAAGTCTGCTATGCTACCATTGATCAATAAACGAGTATTGGTCTAAAGATAGACATTTGCCAATTAACTGTCTTACCCACTTAGAGAACCCCCAATCATCTATTGCCTTGTCAAAAAATTTCCACTCTAAACAATCATAGCCTTTCTTGAGATTCCTTAAGCATCATAAGTCCATTCCTCCTATGATGATGTCTAATCTTATGAATTACTTAGTTGTCATTTGATAAGTCATTCATTTTTTATTTTCTGTTTTTAAATGTTTTGAAAACCAAAAATGAAAATGCGTTTGATAACCATTTTAATTTATTTTTTTGAAAAAACTGAAAACAAAAATGTGTTTGATTATCATTTTCATTTCTAAAAAAATAAAAACCGTTTTCACTTTTCTTTTATAATAAAAAAACTTTAAAAAGTCCATTTTTAGCTTTTCAGTTTTTTTTTTCCTCTTTTTTTTTGTCATAGATAATGTCAACATACAAGACAACTCTAACAAGGCTTAAATATGAGACCGCCCATACTGACACCGTCCATATGTGGCCGAGACAAAGATATTCTCAAACAGGGCTAGAACTTGGAACCACCCGGTCAGAGCCAAAGCCTACTAGGTTCTGAACAAAGCTCGAGATTGCCAGGTTGAGGCCGGTACCCGAGACTGCCTAGTTCACTGGAACGCGTCACCACCCGGTCCGGGCTAGAAGTCAGGACCACCTGGTTGGAGCCAGAATCTCGGACCTCCCAGTCCGAGCCAGAATCCGGGACCGCCCAGTCTAGGCCAGAACCCAGGACCGCTCAGTCCGAGCTAGAATCCGGGACTGCTTGGTTAAGGATGGAACCTGATATTACCCAATAGGGCCGAAACCTAGGATTGCTCGATTTGGGCCAGTACATGGATCACCCGATCCTGGCAAAACTAAATAGCAAAGATTTCAAAGGATTAGACTTCAACACTATTACTTCTATTTAGCTTTAATGCATGATAAATTCATTAGGTTAGCCTCTTTTTAACCAAAACTAACTAAAAGTTGATTCCTCAATGCATTATAGTCTAGCAAGCACAAGGTATTTAATTATTCCTAATCTAAACAGCAAAATTTAAGCCCTAAGACATGAAAACCCAATAAGCTCTTGTCAAAGTTGTCACTAAGGCATGCAATATTCCTATTCCCATGTATTTCATTGCCCTTCCATATTATATCCCTTATTCCTAAGCTCATAAAATATTAGATCTATCCACCTTTTTATGGAAATATTAAGAACTACAATGAAATATTAACCATGAATTTGAATTAAAATCAAACATGTATTAAAAACTAAATAGTTATAATAGGGCTACATCATAATCCGTATAGAAACTTAGCTACTCATATTCTTAAGAATAGCCATCAAATATTCAAAAGAACTCATAAGTTGAATAACAAATAGAATTAAGAAAAGAGAAAACAAATCCAATAGTTGATGGCAGCTAAATTTCTCCTCTATTCCTCCTGCAATTGCTTCTCCAAATATATTTCAAGAACAAGGTTGAACTCTTCAACTAGTGCTGGCCGAATTCTTCTTTGCTCTAGAACCCCTGTATAGCTGAAATCTCCTTGCTATAAACCTCTAAAGAGAACTAAAAATAATGTAAAAAACTAAATACTCCAGACCTTAAATACTATAAAAAATGTAGGAAAATAATACACTTTTCTTCTTCCCTTCCTTCAAATTCCACAATACATTTTTTGTCACAACATTTTTTTCTTTTTCAACTCCCTTTTCAGTTATTTTTCAATTTTTATTTTCTTCTAACCCCCAAATTTTTCTTTTTCATACCTTGCTCAAACTTCTTCTTTTTTTCATATCAAAGATACCAATTTTTCACCAACATTGCCACCTCCAAATTATTTTCTACTTTACTCCACCAAATACAAATTAATAAGCACATATCCATTTCAGCATGTATAGGGTAGGAAAAATATATTTAGGCTCAAAAAGGTAAGTCAATGTGGTTCAAAGAACAAAAGGCTCTAATATGCAATCTTTTATGCATCCTAAAATTGGCTCAAACATGGTACCAATGGATAAATATTTCAAAGGTAGGCTAGAAAGGCTCAAACTTAAAACAAAAATGGCCTAAATCATATTCAAAGTAATGCATATCTCTAGGATTTCACATCAAGCAATAATTATGCAAGTTCTAGAGTTAAAAAATAATCACTCTAAATTAATGCAAACATTCTTAAAAATACAATCTAAATCATACATAATTGACAAAGTGCTCAAAATGATTTTGACAATAATATGATAGGCATAAAATGTTAATGTTTTTATACCACTTTTGATATTGAATTTAAGTTACTTTATGATTAATTGTTGATGAAAAATACTTAAAAACTGTATTTTTCTATTTTTCAGTAAAAGAAAGACAAAGGCTGGAATTACCATATTTCTGCGTAACATTTACTGGGAAAAATATTATATGGAGCCACACTTAGAATTTTGTATGATTCCAATTGCTAATGATTTATGATTCAATGTGCTTCAATACTGAAAAGTTTCATTGCAAATGGTTTGGCCAATCAGTGCCAATTTGATTTACAAATTCATCAGTTGTGGTAGATTTACACTGTATTGGGAAAATGAAGATTTTAGTGTCTTTCTGATGTCCAAATTGTACGATCAATATATTTCGGGAAAGCTAAGACACAGACCTAACATTTCCAACAAAAATCACTGGATTCAGAGTTTATTTGGTCACCCAAAGTGTACTTGGAATCTGCCTGACGGTCATTGAAGATAAAAAAAAGGAAAGTTTTATGCTTACTAGGACTACCATTGTGATTGGACTGCCATGTCACCACATATCAGCCATATATCCAAAATTGCCACATCACATGACACATGGAAGGTCAGAATATTCTAATTATATTAATTAGAATAATATTTGGGATAAAAGGAATGGATAGTAGAGATTGATTATGATTCCTAAGAAGATAAGGAAAGTATCTCTATCCCTAGTGTGAACATGATGCACAAAATACCTCTATGTCCTTAGGATGGCTTGCCATATAGAGAATTTAGGGGAGTTTGAGATCATGTAATATTTTATCTCCTATATTCTCTAGGTTTTAGAGACACCTTAGGGTTAAACCTCTTTTAAACCTCTCCTATAAATAGATTGCTACCTTGAGAGTGAAAAGCATCCCACACCCAAGTCACTAAGCCCTCATGGCTACAGCAGCCTTGTTCCCTCTCCAGAAGCACCTTTCCCTTTCTTTCCTTCCCCATTCTCACAGCAACATAGGTTTTTAGTAGATTTTATATTCAGTTTTTAAGAGAGCAAAGTTGTGTTACACAAAGAGATTTCCAAGGAGATTCGGCCAACCTTTGGAGGAATCAACTTGAAGCTTTGATCATTGTTTGAAGAATTCAAGAAGAACGGATTGAAGAATCAATTTTCAGCAGTCATAAACCGGATTTGTTTTCTTTTCTCTCATCTTTTTTGTCATTTAAATGATGTTGTCTCTTATTTATTTTATGGATAATTTTGAGATGATGTGTAACTAACTTTTCTATAAGGATTGTGATGTAACCCTATTACAAGTATTTAGTTTTTAATGCATATTTAGTTTGATTCATGTTTAAAGGTTAATATTTTATTGTAGTTCTTAATAGTTTCCATGAAAAGGTGGATTGATTTAGTATTTATATTGACTTAGGGATAATGAATATAAATATGGATGGACAATGAAATACATGTTTATAGGAATATTGCATGCCTTAGTGACAACTTTAACAAGGTCTTATTGGGTTTGCATGTCTTAGGACTTAAATTTCCGTATCTACATTAAGGATAGTTAAATATGTTGTGCTTGCTAGATTATAATGTATTAAGGAATCAACTTCTAGTCATTTGTGGTTAAAGGGGGGTTAACCTATGGATCTATTTTGCATTAGAACTAAATATGAGTAATAGTGGTGAAATCATGATCCTTGTTCTTTAGAATCTGTGAAATCTCACTTGCTGCCTTTCTTTTTATTTTTATGATTGCTTCCTTTTTAATTAAATGCTTGGTTACTCAACAAACAAACTTCCAAACACATTCTTTTACTTTTAAAATTTAGTTGCAATTGATTTAAAATTTATAACTAGAGACGTTATTCCTCGTGGGATCGATACATGTTTATTAAATTAAACCACTTTATTACTTGTTGATTCATACACTCGCAAGTTGATTAAAATATACCACAACATAATAACATGTGAACTTAACTTTAGGCATTAAAGAATACACAAAAACAATTCCACTACCTAAGAATCAATTTATTCTCAATCATATTCTTATCATTGGCCCATCAAAATATTTATGAACACACCTAAACTAAAAATTTAGCCAACAAAAATCTAGAGTTTAAAAACTAAATCTATACATAAAAAAATAAATTCAAACTAAAAACTAAAGAAGAAAACTTCATAAAAAAAAGAACCATTCCCAAATTAAGATGACTATAGCTCTCAATGTTAAAAACAAAGAAATTAAACATAATAAAGAGTAAAGGTAAAGAATGCTCACCCAATTGATGAAATGCAAATAAATTGAAAATTCTAAGCTCATAAGAATTCTTTTGGCCTATTACACCTTCTATGCTTCTCCTTTGATTTTTCTTCTTTGACACCTAAAAACACAAAATAAAACAAATTAAATTAAAAATTAAAAACTACTAAACTACTAGAAAAATAAACTAGAAATAAAATAAAGAAAAAAATTAAAACTTTGGGTTGCCTCCCAAAAAAATGCTTGTTTCAAGTCTGGAGCTTGACTTTCTTGTTATGCTTTATCCAGGAACAATTTGTTGGTTGCTTCCACCTCCAAAGAAACTCTTAATAAACGATGATCCATGCAATCCTTTATTCGTTTTCTCTCTTTTCTCTAACAATTTTGACTCCAAAGCCTCAATCTCATGGCACCATTCATCTTTTGGATAAGAAGTGGGTTTGGAGATATTAAAGGTAACATTTTCGTTACCAACCCTATAGGTAAGCTTACCTTTTTGTATATCTATTAAAGCACGACTAGTAGCTAAGAAAGGTCTACCAAAAATCAAAGGTACATCATCATCATCATCCATATCTAATACCACAAAGTCCATGGGGAAGTAAAACTTATCAACTTTGACAATTTGATCCTCAAGTACTCCCATTGGCTTCTTAATGGTATGGTCTGTCATTTGTAAAGAAATTGAGATGGGCTTTACTTTTCCATGTCCAAACTTCCTGAAACAAGAATAAGACATTAAATTTATGGAAGCTCCTAAGTCACATAAAACATTAGAAAATTTAATGTCAGCTATATGTTAAGGAATAGAGAAACCCACTAGATCTTTTAATTTTGATGGAAGCTTGTGTTGTAATACGGCACTACACTCGTCATTCAAAAGTATCATCTCATGACCTCCTAATTTCTTTTTCTTTTTCACAACTTCCTTTAAAAACCTAGCATAATATCACATATTTTCTAAAGCATCTACAAAAGGGATATTAACATGTAATTTCTTAAAAACATCTAGAAATTTGCCTTTTGTTTAAGCCTATTAGGGAATGGTGGTGGTGGGAGTTGCTTGTATTCCCAATTTGTTTCTCTTTTCTCCTCCACGGATAGTAGCTCATCTTCTATTTATTTTCCTATTCCTAGGGCTCCTCTAGCATTAGGAGTTATATACTTAGAGACTTGAGGCTTCAATACCTCAAATTGAACCTTGGAAGATGAAGATAAATCTTCATATTTCAGACCTTGTGCTTCACTTTCCCTTTCAGCTATGACTTCTGTCTGTTCTTGGTGATCTATATCCTCTATTTTTTCCAAATGCCCTAACTACACTTCAAAAGAATCAATTAGTTGCTTGCCATCTTGCAAATTAATAGACATTACCTCCTTAAAAAAATTTCCAGTTTTGCTTGGGAGGATTTCTTGTGTTCTTTGAAACGTACTTGCTAGTTGGCTTATTTGAGTTTCAAGTCCTTTAATGGCATCAGCTTGATTGTTGAAGTAATTCTCAGTTTTGAAATCTCTTTCTTTGTCTCTAGTTGAAGTCCAGCTATTTGACTGACTAAACTCTCTAAATCACTTTGCTTCTCTTGCGGATTAGGAACTTGAGCTTGACCTAGTTGCTCCATTTAAATATTTAGCCATTATATTGCTACCTTTGTTTCCTACATTAAAGCACTAGAAGTCTCATTCATTTTTATTATTGATTGCTCAAGTAAATACATAGTAATAGGAGAAGAATTATGAGATTGAGTTTGAGGTTGAGAAGTTTTCTAGAAATTTAAGGACTGGAATTGTTGATGTTGTTGAGAAGGAATTTGATAGATTCCTCTTTATTGTCCTCCTTTGGTGTTCGTATTGTTTCTCCATGAAAAATTTGGATGGTTCCTACATCCTAGATTGCAAGTGTTGGAGAAAGGGCTATTATTGCTATTGCCTTGTCGGAAATTCCCTACAAAATTAACATCATTAGATTCAATAGGATTTCCTAATTGACAATTAATACTTTCATGATTATCCCCACAATATTCACAACAATTAAAATTAGAAATATTGGAAATATTATTAAAATTGTTGGAACCCAAGGTCACAAGTTGCTTTGTGAGAATTGCAACTTGAGTACTAAATTTATCTATCTTATCATCTTTATGGACAGCCATTGTCTTCTTAGGATGTTGGCTCCTTTCACTTACCCATTGCGAATTATTGATCGCCATCTCTTCCAGTAGGTCATATGCATCCTCTTGAGACATATTTAGCAAAGCACCACCTTCAACTGCATCCAGATTATTTCTTGTTAAATAGTTCAACACGTTATAAAGAGTTTCAACTTGACTCCATATGAGCATCCCATGGTGTGGAAACTTCCTCAATAATTCTTTTAACCTCTCCCAAGACTCATACAAAGACTCTCCATCAAATTGGTGAAAAGTGTTTATCTCATTCCTAAGCTTGGCGGTTTTAATAGGTGGGAAAAATTTATTCAAAAACTTAAAAGCTAAATCATCATAAGTGATAATACTTCCTGTAGGTAAAGACTGTAACCAACTTTTAACTCTATCCCTTAAAGTAAAAGGAAACAACCTAAGCTTAACAACATCCTCAGTAATTCCATTGTATTTCACTAACTCACATACATCACAGAAATTCGATATATATATATATATATATATATATATGTTGATTAGGATCCTCATAAGGTAACCCTCCAAATTGATAATTATTGAGCATAAACATTGTAATAGGTTTGACCACAAAACTATGTGCATCAATAGGTGGTCTCCTAATACAAGGCATATCCTCAATCCTTCTAGATTCAACATAATCCCTAATGGTCCTATAACCTTGATTATTAGAAACTTCAAAAACTACAATGTTATTTTGATTTTCCATATTATCCTCTCTTTCAATATCTCTAAACAAAGTCTCTCTAACTTCGCTTCTCCTTAACCTCGTCAAATCTCTCTCAAATTATTTACTATTGAATGATAAACTCATTAAACAAAATAAACAAACACAAAAACTAGAAAAACAAACGAAAAATAGAAATTTAAACTAAAAAAATAAAATTCCAGCAACTAAAATCAAATTTAACAAATTAAATAAAATCAAAAGATTAAAACTAAATGCAAACCATATAAAACTCAATGAAAACGCATATGTAAAGCAAAATAAATCCAAATACAGCAAAGAAATCAAACTAAGAACAGAAGCAAAAATGCAGTAATTTTAATTTTTTTTTTTTTTTTGTATTTCGAATTTTCTATTTTTTTTAAAACAAAACAAAAGATTAATCAAATCAAAACTCAAAATTCATTAAATTAAAACCTAAAAACTTAAACAAATAAAAACAGCAAAAAAAATTTTTCAAAACCGAAAACAACTAATAAAACCTAAACACACAAATTAAATTAAACTACTAATCTACTTCGATTTCCTCCTTCTTCAAACTCAAATTGAATTGCTTTGGATCCAAGAAAGCTTTCCAATTTTTTTTCTTCAATGGCTAAAACCAAACCTACACAAAACATAAACAAAAATTAAACCTAAAAAAAGAAATTTAATCAACAATAAAATTTAAATCAGCACTAGAAATAATTATTCCCCACCAATGGGGCTAAAAACTTGTTGTGGTGAAAATTGATAACTTTCAAGTGCACAAATCATCAATTAATAAAGAGGTTTTTATAAGAAAACCGATATCGATCCCACAGGGAATAATGTCTCTAGTATTAAAAATAAATCTATTGCTAATCAAATTAAGAAAAGAAAAGTGATTGTTTGAATGGTTGATGTTGTGTAGCAAAGCAAGAATTAGAATAAAAGCAATTAAGAAAATTAGACAAGGAAGCGAAAGTAAATAACAAAGATTTCTAAGGATTAATGGAACAGGGATTATGACTTCACCACTATTACTCTTATGTAGCCTCAATATGATAAATTCATTAGGTTAACCTCCCTTTAACCAAAAGTAACTAGAAGTTGATTCCTCAATGCATTCTAGTTTAGCAAGTACAAAGTATTTAATTATTCCTAATCTAAACAGCAAAATTTAAGCCCTAAAATATGCAACCCCAATAAGCTCTTGTCAAATTTGTCACTAAGGCATGCAATATTCCTATTCACATGTATTTCATTGCCCTTCCATATTATATCCCTTATTCCTCAGCCAATATAATACTAGATCTATCCACCTTTTCATGGAAGCATTAACAACTACAATAAAATATTAACCATGAATATGAATTAAAATCAAACATGCATTAAAAACTAAATAGTCATAATAGGACTACATCATAATCCTTATAGAAACTTAGCTACTCATGTTCTTAAAATAACCATCAAATATTCAAAAGAAAACATATGATGAATAACAACAAGAATTAAGAAAAGAGAAAATAAATCCAATAGTTAATGGCTACTGGATTTCTCCTCTATTCCTCCTCTAACTGCTTCTCCAAATATGCTTCAAGAACAAGGTTGAACTATTCCACTAGTGCTGGCCGAATTCTTCTTTGCTCTAGAACCCTTGTGTAGCCGAAATATACTTTCTATAAACCTCTAAAGAGTACTAAAAATAATGTAAAAAACTAAATACTCCAAACCTTAAATCGCTGACTTTTGCCCTGTACTCCTTTCCTTGACTCTTATCCTTGCTTACTTCAATTGAATGAATCCTCAAGCTTCAAGGTGTATGGTATTTATAGGTGATAGGCATAAAATGTTAATGTTTTTATGCCACTTTTTATATTAAATTTAAGCTAGTTTATGATTAATTGTTGATGAAAAGTTTTTAATTACTGTATATTTCTATTTTCAGTAAAAGAAAAACAAATGCTGGAACTATATTTCTGCGCAACCTTTACTTAAAAATTCATATCTGGAGCCACACTTTAAGGTTTTGTACGATTCCAGTTGAAAATGATTCCTGATTCACTAGGCTTCAATGCTGCAAATTTTCATTGCAAATGGTTAGGCCAATCAGTGCCAGTTTGATTTACAAAATCAATATTTCCAACAGTTGCGGCAGCTTTACACTATCTCGGGGAAATTAGAATTTGAATGTCTTCTAGGTGTCCAAATTGTGCAAAACTGATATGCCTAGAAATATGAGACACGTACCTGACTTTTAAAACCAGAATCAAGGAATTCGAAGTCCATTTGGTCATCCAAAAGGTACTTGGAATCTTCCTGGCGGTCAAGGAAGATATAAAAGGAAAGTATTTTGGCTTACTAGGATGCTATTGATGATTGGACTGCCATATCATCATACTTTAGCCATGTGTACGAAATTTGCCACATCATATACCACATGGAAGGTTAGATTATTCTAATTATACTAATTGGAATAATATGTAGAATAAAAGGAATTAGAATTAAATACAAATTTGATTTCCAAGGAGAAAAGGAATGTTTCCTTAAACCTAGTGTGAACATGAGACACAAATTACCCTACTATCTATGCTAGGAATTATGGGAGTTTGAGATTGAGTTTAAATATTATCTCCTATATTCTCTAGGTTTTAGAGGGTTTATGTGATAAACCTCTCCTAAACATTTCCTATAAATACCATGCATTGCTGAAGGGAAAAACACAATTTTTACATTACCATTATCACGGCAACACCCTTTCCTCTCCAACCACATACCCCTGTTCTTTTCTCTCCATTCTCACGGCAAACAGCAGCTTTATTTAAGGTTTCATATCCAGTTTTGAGTGTTATTTCATAGTAAGATTGTGATGCACAAAGCCTAGTGCAAGGGAAATTCGGCCAAACCATTGGAGGAGTCCACCTTATGACTTGGATCATAGTTTGGAGAAGCCAAGAAGAGAAGATTGAAGAACCAATTTCCAGCAGCCATCAACTTTGGATTTGATTACTTTTCTCTTATTTTCTTTGCTATTTAAACTATTTTATCTCTTATTTATTTGATGGATAATTTAGATATGATGTGTAGCTAATTTTTTCTATGAGGATTATGATGTAACCCTATTACTAATATTTAGTGTTTAATGCATATTTGAGTTTGATTCATGTTAAGGTTAATATTTCATTGTATTTCTTAATGCTTTCCATGAAAGTGTGGATTGATTTAGTATTTATATTGACTTAGGAATAAGGGATATAAATATGGATGGGCAATGAAATACATGGTTATAGGAATATTGCATGCCTTAGTGACAACTTTGACAAGAACATATTGGGTTTGCATGTCTTACGGGCTTAAATTTCTGTATTTATATTAGAAATAATTAAATACATTATGCTTGCTAGATTAGAATGCATTGAGGAATCAACTTCGAGTCACTATGGTCAAATGGGGGTTAACCTATGAATATTTAATGCATTAGGGCTAAATAGGAGTAATAGTGGTGAAGTCATAATCTTTGTTTTCTTAAAATCTTGATAAACTACTTGCTGCTTTGTTCTTATTTTTAATATTGCTTTCATTTTAATTCATGCTTGGATACACACAACAATCTAACAAACTCTCTTTTAATTTTCTAAGTTTAATTTACAAGTTAATTAATTTCAATAGCTAGAGACATTATTCCTCGTGGGATCGATATCGGTTTTCTTTTTAAAATGAATCCACTTTATTACTTGTTGATTGGTGTACTTGCGAGTTAATCTAAAATATACCACAACAAGTTTTTGGTGCCGTTTCCAGGGAATAATTATTTCTAGTTTTTATTTTGAATTGATTGTTGATTAAATTACTGTTTTAATTTAATTTTGTTTTTGGTTTTTGTTTTTTGTGTGTAGGTTCGGTTTTAGCCAACAAAGAACAATAATTGGAAAGCTTTATTGGATCCAAAGCAATCCAATTCGAGTTTTAAGAAGGAAATCGAAGTAGATAAGGTTTATTTTGTTTTTAGGATTTTAGTGTTTTCTGTTTTGGAAAAAAACTAATTTATTTTGCTGTTTTGCTTCAGTTCTAGGTTTTTAATTTACTACTTTTGATTTTTGTTTACTGTTTGTGTACTCTTTAGTTTTATTTTCTAAAGAAATAAAATAAAATAAAATCTTAAAACCGAAAAAGAAAAAAAAATTACTGCATTTATCTTTTGCTTACTGTTTTAATTTATTTTAGTTGCTGTTTTTTATTTTATTTTGCTTTTGTTTTGTGTTTGCTTTGATTTTAATTTAGTTTGCTGTTAGTTTTAATTCTTTTAAGTTATCTAGTTTTTTAATTAAATTTTTAGTCTAATTTTAGTTGCTGGATTTTTATTTTTTTTAGTTTAATTTTCAGTTTTTTTTATTTGTTTTTTCTGATTTTTGTTTTTGTTTTATGAGTTTGCCAACTCATAGTTAACTTTGAAAAAAAAAATTTGAGAATGATGCAGTCTCAGAATTAAAAGTTTATTATGCAATTTCAAGATTATAGGTATCAATCTTATTGGAATGGAATTGGGAATTGTGGAGTCCAAGATGTTATATGCGAATTATGTGAGGTAATCATTCAAGTTTTTATTGTCAAAGTGAGAGTTTCTTTACCTTGAAGATTCATACGAGAATTTCTCATGGTAATCCAACTCTCCTCCCAACTCAAATGACTCGGCATGGTACAGTCAACCTGAATATGCATGGCTTGATCCTTCAAAAATTCTGCAGCTACATGGAAAGTCACCATTAGAAGGTGTGGAGAGAATTCAAGAGTCTTGTGCTAAATCCAGTGCACAAATTGAGGAATTCTGTCATGAGCTATCTGCTATGTTTAAAAACATTGCAAATTCCATAGAGCAACTAGAGGTAGCATTCTCACATAGAACTCAAGAAGACTTGTCAAATAGTGTGGAAATTAACTCTATTCAACAAGTTGAGGAATTGATAAATTTTCAAGAGCCATTAAATGAAGATAATAGGCTTGAGGATCATCAAGAGGATACATCAAGTACTCAAACAAGCCAAAAGTTAGCAAAACTAGAGGAAAATAAGATCATGGCTGCACAACATGAAGGTTGTTCATTAAAGGAGCCAAGTTTCCAAATAGGAATTGAAGTCAAGTTGACTTAAATAGAAGCTAATCCAAGCATGATTATACCTATAGGAGCTCAATTCGTTGTTGCATTCTGAATTTTTATTCAAGATGAAACTGACTTGGTTCTAGATGTCAAAAGTGTTCAAGGATTCCTAGATAATTCACAACTACCATACCAAAAGCTTGGAAAATACTATGAAGATGACATCATCTTTATATATAATCCTGGTTGAAATTAAAAGAAAGTCAAACTAAAGACTTGACATAAGCGCTTTTTGGGAGGCAACCCAAAGTTTATAGGTATTTTTTAATTTATTTTTAGTTGTTTATGTTTTGTGTTTTTTTTAGGTGTCAAAGAAAAGAATATCAAAGTAGAAGCATAAAGGATGTGATCGGTCAAGGGAGTTTTATAAGCTTAAATTTTGCAATTTCATTGCATTTCATCAAAAAGGGGAGCTTTCTTAACCCTTACATTTTATTATGTTTATTTTTCTTTGTTTTGAACATCGAGGACTACGTTGATCTTAAAGTTGGGGGTGGGTTCTCTTTCTTTGAATTTTTCTTCTTTAGTTTTTTTTTTTAATTTCTAAAGTTTTTAGTTTAGTAATAAAAAAAAAAAAAAAACTGTTTTTGTTGCTGATTTTTTTTTTATGAGCCTATGATAAGAATATGATTGTGAATAAATTGATTCTTAGGTAGTGGAATTGTTTTTGTGTATTCTCTAATGCCTAAAGTTAAGTTCACATGTTATTACTTTCAAAATTATTTTGAGCACTTTATTAAATATGCATGATTTTGATTGTATTTTGGACACTACAAAAAAAACGGGGGTTTTGTGACGGCAGCAAATTAGTCACAAGGCATAGTATATGTGATGGAATCGTCACTAAAACTACTTTATGTGACAGGAAAAAATCCGTCACATGTCCGCCGCAATAGTTCCAACACAAAAAGTTTTGTGACCACTAATTGTTCACCTCATGACAGAAAATGACATTTTGTGACGGCTTATTTTGGTCACAAATATTGACAACCACTGGAAAATCACCGCCGGTGAAGAATCTGCGACTAAATGTGTTCTGTCACAGATGAACCATCAGTGACGCTCTAGTGATGGTCAATGGTCAATGTACATTTTCTGTGATGACCTATTTACCGTCACTTTTGATCATTATTGTTGTAATGCATTGTTTTTGTGGCCGAAACAACCATCACAGTATACCATCTATGACGGCCTTGTGACGATTTACCGTCACATATATACGGTGACATGTACGACTACCTTAAAATTTGGCTTTGTTGTGTCTGATTTTATCCGTCACGATGCAACATCTGTGACGACTTTGTGACGGTTTAACATCACTTATGAGAGATGTACAACAGTGCAATCGATTCGTGTCTGAGATGAGTCGTCACAATATAACATTTGTGACGGACTTGTGACGGTACATCGTCACATAAACTTATTCTAACCATCACAATAGAAAGCTTTGTTATAGTTACTGTCCAATTTTTTTTTAATTATTCTTTTCCATTTCAGAGTTTAGGGGCTGTTCAATTGATATATAAAGAGTAGCCAAACAACATTTTTATAAAGTGGTTTTATCATTACCACATTTTATATAAATATAAGGGGTAAAACATTCTTCATTGAAGCACTTATTCTATTACATGCATCAGCAGAAAAAGTTACCAACACTTTGATTTCAACTATAAAGTATTAATTAAGATACATACAAAAAACTTCTACAAGCATGCTTGGGGCTCAAAATCAATAGCTTTGCTCTGGTCCCCATAATATTGGGCAAATGAAATCGATTTTGCATTTGAGAAATTCTTTCTTGCTTCATCAGTTTCCTGCATCTGATAGAAAAAGGTCAAAGTATAAATGATTAATAAAAAATATCAATATTACATGCAAAATCACTTAGTAAACTAAAGCAACCTATATGACAGGGTATTTGATACCACAGCTATCTCAAGGTAAAGATAAAATAAAACGCAAATAAAAACTTAGGTTACAAGTTTATTACAATGCTTAGAAAAAGACTACAGCAAATACGCACCTTTTATGCAGATATAACAGAAGATGACAAACAAAGATTCATCATTTATACAAATTGGATTAAACTATCCAACCATTGTAAAGAAAAAAGAAAGCAACAGAAGCAGTCAAAGTTCCATATTAAATATAATTCAAAATCCAAAGTCACACTGAAATCTAAACTTTCAAAGATAAAAAAAGGAGTTTATATAATCCCTAAAGCTTGACAACATATACATTTATATGACACCTAAAGCTTGATTAAAAGAAATCCATAGAGAAAAGGAAAAAACAACTTGCTCATGAACAAAATTTTAATCAGTTTTGTAGAAAGCATAATGTTTATAACACTCAACCCTCCTCCTTTATGGACACACATGCACTTATTATGTGTCTATGTGAACATGTTTGTAAGCGGAGTGTAAGTAACTGCATGCCCCCCACCTTTTCTCTACACATACATTCATTTATTGCTTGTATGCATCTAATTCTTTTTTTCATTCTTTTTAACTCTTTTCACAGTTGTATTAATTAATGCTTATAATTAGGAGAAATAGACTCCATTTCTTTGTGTCTGTCCTATATGTATTCTTTTGATCACTATAGTATGTACATTGTACTCCAATCTCTACATTGACAATTAAAAATGTCGTATCCGTACAAGTATTCAATAGACCAATGCAATAAGATAAATCATATTGATTCCTTGTGCATTCTTTTCCAAGCACATAAACAATAAGAACCAATCAATCAAGTTGAAGTGCTTAAATACACTAATATGATTTACATACCTCAGCTTCAGCCTTTTAAAGGTCAGAAGATGTCCTATCAAGCCTCTGCTTGTACAGCAACCCAGTCCTTCGAAGTATGTTAGCTTTTTGGACAAGCAAGCGTGATTGAGAACCCAAATTTTTTCAACCTAAAAATCCAGATATATAAATATTGTATCAAAAAAGCTGTTCAAGGTAACTAGTTGATGTAAAGCCTGAACAAATATATTAATTAGAAAGATAAGGCAAGTTTTAACAGATACAAAAAATAAAGCAAACAATCAAGTACAAACAAATTAAGTCGAAGTAAAGTTGAGGCAACAAGAAGCTAGTTAACCAAGCTCTAGAAAACCAAAACATGCTAAATAACTTTACTAAGTTGTTCCAGTCATTATTCACATGTCAAATAAAACAGTAAGGCAACAATGTTGACCAATAAGGTTCGGATAACTAGATATGAACAAAAGAAGTTAACAAATATACCTTCACATTAACCATAACAACTCAAATCAGGTTTGAGAGAAATAATAGAAAGCGTAATAATGATGCCAAATTTCATGAGTGCTAGCTTAAAATCCACAAAGAATTATGTGAACTTCAAAATCACTTAAAGGAGCATGATCAAAGAGCCTTAAGAAAAAGAGAACTGTTTTGTAGAGGGCTATTCCTTAATCAATTTAAGAGGTGAAACCAAAAATATGTTTATTATTAGAGTTATATTCATTTATTTTCTATTTGGTTTCGTCTATTAGGCTTCTTGCATTTAAATTTGATTTTTAGTGTACGTGGCCTTTAATTGAAAATAACTATTGTACATCATCCAAAGATCAATAATATATGTCCTAGTGGTAACCACTAGTTGTTTACACCTTACCAGCTAGAAAGCAAGTAAGATAATAATCGATGCAAGAGGTCTTGAAATGATTTCCTCAAACAAATTTTATGGATTAATGAGAGTAAATCATAAATATAAAACATGTGTATCATATATTACTACCTCACAAGCCATAAAGGATTAAAAATTTACAAAAACAACACAAAGATGGACATTTAAGTTCAAATGTGAAAAGACATGCACAGATCCCATAAGATTAAGCATGCAATCAAAGTCTCAAAAAAGAACCAAAAATCAGGATAAACTATATTTGCAGAAGTTGCAATGCAATAGAGAATTATTGATGGAAGCATTAAAGATATAATAACTAAGCAAGTACCTCAAAGAATTCTTTGAAATATTTTCTGTCACTCTACATTCATAAACCCATTTTTAACTAGTGGTGAATGAACCCAAAGCATAAGAGTTTCATGAGGCCAATGCAAGATAAAAAGAAAAAATATCTAAGAACAGCCGGTACCTTTCTTTTCCACCACCAATTTTAAGAAATTCACAATACAAATCAACATCCCAGGAAACACCAAATTCAACAAAGCATAAACTATATAATGTCACTAATCCATCAAACCCAACGAAAAAGTAAAGTAGTTTTTCCTTCAGCTCCAAAATAATCGATAACCCATTAAGAAAAGCAGTCAAGGAAACAATATTGAACAAGCCGAAGGAAGATTTAATGAATTTCTCAACAATCCAAAACCCAACAAAACAAAAAGGCAGAGAAAGAAAATAAAAAAGGAGAGACAGAGAGAGAATGCAAAGAAATACGATGCCCATCTTTTTCAGTATCCACAAGAACCCCATCGCAGTCAAATAGGAGGGCAGATGGGCGAGGTGAAGAAGAATTTGAGCAGATTGCAAAAAAGAGGAAAGGTTTCCTAGACTGCTTACTGAAGAAATCATACTAGATTGAAATGGTGGACAAATCAAGAAACTAAAGTTGGGAGGCGTTGAAGAGCGAGTGCGGGAGAGACCCATTGAGGGAATTCTTAGAGAGGTCAAGTTCTTGAAGGTGTTCGATCATGCCTAGATCGGCAGGAATCGAATCCAGAAGCTGAGAGTTTTGAAGAACCAAGACGGTTACTAGTGGGTAGGAATCGCCAATTCCTGGAGCTGCACAAGTAACTCCTCTCCACGAACATGGCGTTGTGTCGTTGAGATTCCAGCTCTCGAGCACACAGAGAGGGTCTTTTAGAACAGAGTATTTGAAAGTGAGCAGCAAAACTCTGTTGATATTCAAACCGTAAGACTGAACCACAACAAAAGCCCCTGCGTTGTTGAGACTAAACCCCCAATCTCACTCCCTCCCCTCTCTGGTAGACTCATTATGTACAAACCCCATCTAGACCCTACGCATCTGAGAAAAAAAATTGGTCTTCATTTTTTTTATAAGTGTTAAAAATGGTGTATTTAAAATAAATAAAATTAGCAATGGACACAAATGCTTAAAATTCCTTCATGCTAAATATATGAGATGGAAATTTCTTTCAAAAAATTTCTAGTCAAAATGTGCAGCTTTATTTGAATTTTAGGATTAATTGTGACAAAATGACTGTCACAATTAACAACATATCTAAATGTGACTGATATACCATTGTCACATAATCAATTCAAATTTTTTATTATTTTTTTTCATTGAATCTGTGACAACATTAGCTATATTCCATCACAGATGAAGTCAAAATATTCAAATTGTTTTTTGCTTCAAAATATTTATGCTCATTAATGACAGCTCCTTGTGACGAGGTAAAATATGTCACAAATAATGTACAATAAGTAACGGTCAAGTCATTTCTGTCACTTTAGACCCTATTTTTGTGATGGGTAAATTAATGTCAAAAAAAAATCCATCACAAAAATACCGTTTTTTTTATAATTATGTTTGCGTCGCAATTTAATTTTTCAGGACGCAATTTTTTTATGCCACTTATTTAACATCGTCTATTCACAATTTTGGCATAGTGAAGGATCTAGAAAAGTTATTGGTACTTTTTGACTGGTTGTATCTTAAGTTTGTACTTCTTTAAAATTCACAAGTCAATTGACTAATTGATAGTGTATAGTGTTTAGAAACGCTATAACATTACTTTTCTTTTTAATTAATTAAAAACTGTGACTAGATGTAAATATTAAACAGTGCTAAATTAATTTGACATGCAAATTTCATATATTAGCTAGCTACTTTTTGGTCTTAAAATCCTTTTAATTTATCTATTTATTTATTTGGTCATGAAGGCACTACTTACATTTTACTGCCAACCTTTTTATTGGATACTGTTATTGCCTTGTGATCCTTTTATTTAAGGTTACATTGAGTATATTAACTTATGTTGAATAAATTATACTCTAGCAAATCCAAATTCTTATAATTATTTTGATAAAAAACTTCAAAGTAAATTACACTGTAATTTCTTGCTATAATTAATTAGGGTTAGGAGTTTGAAAATCTGTCATACTTTTGTTTGTTTGTTCGTTTTTCTTTGTGTTGGTTATCTATCAAAAATCTGATTTCATTCAAAATGGTAAATAGAATATATTTTTGAATGATAAATTTGAGCCATATATGCTCTTTTTTTTTTTTTGTTAATAAAGCCACATATGCTCTTGCTAACAGGTTGTATAAATTGTTTTTATAGATTTATCAAATTTTTTGAAAAAAATATTATTTGTCATCAATAGTAATGGATCACCAGTAGAGCTTATATGCTGTGTGCCATTTTTAATAGTTAGTATTAGATCATTTTCCCTTATTAAAATTGTAGTATTTAACATTAAAATGAATTAAATCATTTTAACAAAAATTTACCATATAAATTGCGATTTAACTAACTATCACTAATAGGGACGCAAAACTGAAAGATAAAACATTTGTAAAGCTAAATTATATCCATAAATGGGATATTGGGCCTTATGGGCTATTTGGCAACCTGTATTAAATGACTGTATAGTATTAGAGCATCTCTAATGAGTTCTTTAAAAGTTGTATCTTCTTTATTTTAAAGAGTTATATATATCTTTTTCATAGCTCCAATAGGCTCTTAAAAATAAAAGTTTAAAATAAAGAATGAAACTTGGCTCTCCAAATCTAAAGAGCCAAACTCACTCTCTATATCAAACTTCATTTATTATTCCACAATTTTCTAGGCATACTTATAATTAAATATATAAATTATAATTTCATATTATAATTTTTTAATACTATTTTGGTATAGAAATGATAAATAAAAAGAGAAAAAATATGAATCATAATTGTTTATGGGGAAATACAAAATGAAGAGTGATTATAAAGAGTGCTATTGGAGTTGATAAAAAATTACACTATTTATTCTTTAAAAATTCTTCAAGATGCTCTTTATTTTAAAAATGATGCTCTTTAAAATAAAAAGCACTATTGGAGATACTCTTAAATAAAACTATCCATTTTTTAGAGCATTTTTAATGACTCTGTCTATTGTTATAAAAATTTTGCCACATCAGATAAATTGATAACTTTTTGATTATGTGCAAAGATTCTGTTAGACTGATGAGGCAACAAAAAAAATAAAAAATGTCAAAGTGGTCCTCAATTTCTAAAAGTTTTATTAGACAATGTGAGTCAACAATTTCTTTATTTTTATCGATTTTTGTTATAAAAAATACCATTTAGGCGTCATTGCGTTTTTTCAATTCTTTTTTGTTTCAGCTCTAATTTGTTCTCTGTAGCTTTTTTATTTTTGGTTCTTCCTTGTGAGTTCTGAATCAGACACATCCTCATGAATCATGACCTTCTTCTCTTGGTCTCTTCCTAAAACCTCAAAACCTAAAGAAATAAGAAATGGTTATGTTTCAGTGATTCGCTTCCCTATCAACCTCTTCTTTTGAGTTTGGAAATCCTAGTGGCGGCTTTGCTGCTCCCATGGACAACCCATTATATATGAGGATTGGCTCTCAACTCTGACAAGAAAAATCTAATTTTCAATCTACCTCTCTCGATCTCTTTATGGAAACCTATATTTTTTTATTATATTTTCAGTTTTAGATTTTCCATTTTGATTCTTTGTTTCTTTCAGTTGAAAGAAAAATATTTCTCTATTTTTTTTTATCTATATACTTGATGTGGTTATTAGGTATGCTCAAATCAACTTTTTTGGGTATTGGGTGCAACGTGTTTTTGTTGGGTTATTAAATCAGATTATTTTGGTGCCACTTCATTGTTTACTAAACATTTGATTGCGATCATGGTGATTTCATTATGCTTTGACTTTTTGTTTTGTTTTTGTTCATATGCAATTTTGATAAATTGACAAACATGTCAAATTATTGAGGTTTTGATTTTCTATTGCTGTTAAAATTTGAACTAGTGTCAAAGTTTTCCATTTTTTATAGAAAGCGTTATTTCTTCATAAATGAATAAGCTTTTCTGATCTGTTTGTGAGTTTATGCTCTGATTTTTTGTTTTGTTTCTATTCATATGCAATTTTGATAAATCTATAGACGTGTCAAATTATCGAGGTTTTGATTTCTATTGCTGTTAAAATTTCAACTAGTGTCAAAGTTTTCCAATTTTTTTTAATGGATATAAAATGTTCTTTTTTTCATAAAAGAATACGCTTCTTTGCTCTATCTTGTGAGTTCTGAATCGGACACATCCTAATGAGTCATGACCTAGGTCTTTTCCTATAACTTCAAGACCTTAAGAAAGAAGAATGTGTTCATTTCTTAAGCTGATGGGAAGTATTTTCTCTAACACTCCCCCTCACATGTAGGCCCAACCTCTTTTGGGTTCATTTGGGTCCTAACATGTGTTTTTAATTTTTTNACTTATGAGAGATGTACAATAGTGCAATCAATTCGTGTCCGTGATGAGTAGTCATAATATAACATTTGTGACGGACTTGTGACGGTACACCGTCACATAAACTTATTCTAACCTTCACAATAGAAAGCTTTGTTATAGTTACTGTCCAATGTTTTTTAAGTACTCTTTTCCGTTTCAGTGTTTAGGGGCTGTTCAATTGATATATAAAGAGTAGCCAAACAACACTTTTATAAAGTGGTTTTATCAGTACCACATTTTATATAAAAGGTAAAAAATTCTTCATTGAAGCACTTGTTCTATTACATGCATCAGCATAAAAAGTTACCAACACTTTGATTTCAACTATAAAGTATTAATTAAGATACATACAAAAAACTTTTACAAGCATGCTTAGGGCTCAACATCAGTAGCTTTGCTCTGGTCCCCAAAATATTGGGCAAATGAAATCGATTTTGCATTTGAGAAATTCTTTCTTGCTAAATTATATCCATAAATGGGATATTGGGCCTTATGGGCTATTTGGCAACCTGTATTAAATGACTGTATAGTATTAGAGCATCTCTAATGAGTTCTTTAAAAGTTTTATCTTCTTTATTTTAAAGAGTTATATATATCTTTTTCATAGCTCCAATAGGCTCTTAAAAATAAAAGTTTAAAATAAAGAATGAATCTTGGCTCTCCAAATCTAAAGAGCCAAACTCACTCTCTATATCAAACTTCATTTATTATTCCACAATTTTCTAGGTATACTTATAATTAAATATATAAATTATAATTTCATATTATAATTTTTTAATACTATCTTGGTATAGAAATGATAAATAAAAAGAGAAAAAATATGAATCATAATTGTTTATGGGGAAATACAAAATGAAGAGTGATTATAAAGAGTGCTATTGGAGTTGATAAAAAATTACACTATTTATTCTTTAAAAATTCTTCAAGATGCTCTTTATTTTAAAAATGATGCTCTTTATTTTAAAGAGCACTATTGGAGATACTCTTAAATAAAACTATCCATTTTTTAGAGCATTTTTAATGACTCTGTCTATTGTTATAAAAATTTTGCCACATCAGATAAATTGATAACTTTTTGATTCTGTGCAAAGATTCTGTTAGACTGATGAGGCAACAAAAAAAATAAAAACTGTCAAAGTGGTCCTCTATTTCTAAAAGTTCTATTAGACAATGTGAGTCAACAATTTCTTTATTTTATCGATTTTTGTTATAAAAAATACCATTTAGGCGTCATTGCATTTTTTCAATTCTTTTTTGTTTCGGCTCAAATTTGTTCTCTGTAGCTTTTTTATTTTTGGTTCTTCCTTGTGAGTTCTGAATCAGACACATCCTCATGAATCATGACCTTCTTCTCTTGGTCTCTTCCTAAAACCTCAAAACCTAAAGAAATAAGAAATGGTTATGTTTCAGTGATTCGCTTCCCTATCAACCTCTTCTTTTGAGTTTGGAAATCCTAGTGGCGGCTTTGCTGCTCCCATGGACAACCCATTATAGATGAGGATTGGCTCTCAACTCTGACAAGAAAAATCTAATTTTCAATCTACCTCTCTCGATCTCTTTATGGAAACCTATATTTTTTTATTATAGTTTCAGTTTTAGATTTTCCATTTTGATTCTTTGTTTCTTTCGGTTGAAAGAAAAATATTTCTCTATTTTTTTTTTATCTATATACTTGATGTGGTTATTAGGTATGCTCAAATCAACTTTTTTGGGTATTGGGTGCAACGTGTTTTTGTTGGGTTATTAAATCAGATTATTTTGGTGCCACTTCATTGTTTACTAAACATTTGATTGCGATCATGGTGATTTCATTATGCTCTGACTTTTTGTTTTGTTTTTGTTCATATGCAATTTTGATAAATTGACAAACATGTCAAATTATTGAGGTTTTGATTTTCTATTGCTGTTAAAATTTGAACTAGTGTCAAAGTTTTCCATTTTTTATAGAAAGCGTTATTTCTTCATAAATGAATAAGCTTTTCTGATCTGTTTGTGAGTTTATGCTCTGATTTTTTGTTTTGTTTCTATTCATATGCAATTTTGATAAATCTATAGACGTGTCAAATTATCGAGGTTTTGATTTCTATTGCTGTTAAAAATTGAACTAGTGTCAAAGTTTTCCAATTTTTTTTAATGGATATAAAATGTTCTTTTTTTCATAAATGAATACGCTTCTTTGCTCTATCTTGTGAGTTCTAAATCGGACACATCCTAATGAGTCATGACCTAGGTCTTTTCCTATAACTTCAAGACCTTAAGAAAGAAGAATGGGTTCATTTCTTAAGTTGATGGGAAGTATTTTCTCTAACACTCCCCCTCACATGTAGGCCCAACCTCTTTTGGGTTCATTTGGGTCCTAACATGTGTTTTTAATTTTTTGGTGGAGTTGTTGAGTTTGGAACCCAGGACTTCAAGACCTTAGGCTCTGATACCAAGTTGAATTTCCACTTCTCCCAAGAGAAATGGAAATTCAACTTGGTATCAGAACCATTTCCATGGCAGAAACAATTTCAATTCTCATGGTATCTCCATTCTCAAATTCGATTATCAAATTAGATGATTCCAATTTCTTTATTTGGAAATCTTCGATCATACTGGTTGTTGTTAAAGGTCATCGTATGATCAAATTTCTTCAATACTCCTCATTTGATGATTATCTAAATCATCAACCTCGAAATACAACATCACCAGAGGTTACTACTGGAAATACGAGCTAGAATTC
Source organism: Ochetophila trinervis (assembly GCA_003254975.1). NCBI lineage: Eukaryota > Viridiplantae > Streptophyta > Magnoliopsida > Rosales > Rhamnaceae > Ochetophila > Ochetophila trinervis. Next base: position 99,601 of record QANX01003585.1, read on the forward strand.
CAATCGAGACCAACTTCATGAAGATTGGGAAATTTAGGACCAATTCCTTGTGGGATTGCTTCGTGGAACTATAGTAAAGAAGGTTATCAGTCACTTCTTAGATAAAGAAACCACACATGGCTTGTGGACAACCATTGTTAATAGGTATGCTGCTCCTTCACCAAGTAGAATTCTTCACTATTGAAGATTGTTGCAAACCACAAAGAAATATGGGATTTCAATTGATGATTATTTGCTTAAGATGGAGGATATAGCTGGAAAAACTTTCTGCTACAGGAGATGTAGTCACTGAAAGAGATCTCATTATGAACATTTTGGCTGGATTGGCTGGATTAAGTTCAGAATTTAAACCTATTTCAACTATTCTTGAAATGAGGCCAGAACAATACATTTTTGAGGAAATTCAATATCATCTCTTAACATTTAAGTCTAAATTGGAAGAAGAAAATGTTGATGTTAACTTTGAAGTTACACACAAGGCTTCACACCTTGTTTATTAACACTCAAATGGAGATCAAACTCTTAAAGTAACTTCTCAAACTACTTCTAAAAAGTCACATTCAGTGGCTTCTACATATGGTGGCTCATATCCTGGATTTTGTTGTGAACATCAAAAAATCATGCCTCATTCTCAACCCTTTTCTGCTCCATTACATAATCAATCCTTTTCATGTAATGCTTGTGTTTCCACTTGCTGTAATACTCATAGGAATTCACAATGTTCAAGTGGACAACTTTTCATACTATGAAGCAGACAATGGGAAGGGGCTCAGGCCAATTTTCTCGTGGCAGAGGCATAAGTTATTTTGGAAGATATAATGGACGTTCTTCCAGCCAACTTGTCAATTGTGTGGTGTGTATGGTCATGTGGTAGCAAATTGCTACTAGAGATTTGATTCCAATTTCATGCATGGTTCAGTTTCTACTTTTCGACCGCAACAATCATCTCCTCATTATATGCCACCATCTCACATGTTTAACCCTCAAGCAGCTAGTCATGCAGCTCCCATATCACCAATTTATGAAAGGTATTCCTCACCTGCTCAGTTTCCCCCTCAAACGGCACATTATCAAGATGCTCAGTCTACAAATTTTGGACCTCATAAAAATCAGTCCATTAATCAAAATGCTGAATTTTACAAGACAACAATACCTTCTCAAGGACATCTAGCTTATACTATTTCTAAGTCACACAATGCAAACTCACTTGTTGTGGTCATGTCTGAAAAATTTGCTGGGGCATGCCAAATTGCCACACCAATGATACTTCAAGATCAGTCATGGTTCTTAGACAATGGTGCCACTGATCATGTGGTGGCAGACAGTGACAATCTACTTCAGCAAATTGAATACAAAGGTGGCAACAAGTTGATGGTTGGCAATGGTCAGAATCTAGACATCTCCCAGGTTGGTAAAGCTTCTATTCAAACTTGTCACTTTGATATTCATTTACTTGACGTTTTTGTTGTGCCTGGGATAGCTAAAAATCTGCTGAGTGTTTCTAAAATAACAAGAGATAACAAGTTAAGTGTGGAATTTAACTCTACTTGTTGCATTATAATGGATCTTCAAGGCAAATCTCTTCTTAAAGGAATTCTTGAAGGGGGCTTTATAAGCTGACTTCAACACCTCTATCCAAACCTTTCAATCCTTCTTCTAGTCTACTTGCAACTCATCAAATGCAAGTAGAAGTCCTACCTTTGTCATCTCTTAAAGCTGCTCTACCTTTGTCACCTTCTAAAGCTACTCATTTTCAATCCTTTTCATTACCAACCAAAGTGTATCAGTCTACTAAGAATAAGCAGTCAAGTAATTCAGATTCATTGTCTTCTCCTTTATCTCATGTTACAGAAAATTCAAGTTGTACTTCTAAATGTACTTTTTCTTCAAAATCTAATAAGATTTTAGCATCAGAATCTTTTACTACTATTCCTAGCTCACCTTCTTTCATTCTATCCTCTTCTCAATTGCCATTTGTTAATGTTGTTTCTCCATCTCAATCTAAAGTTAGCTCACATATTTTACACCAATGTTTAAGGCATCCGGCTCGCTTTGATGCCATGTCAAGAAATATAAACCTAACAACAGTTATGTTTGGTAAGTAAGAAAACAGAGTAATGAAAGAAAGAAAATAAGAAAGAGAGAAAAGACAGCTTGTTAATATTCAAGCTAATCAGATTTCATTAAGATGAAAAGTAAACTGCAAACAGAAGCAAAAATGACTTATATACGTAAACCAACCGTACATCCATAATGATCAATACATGACTAACACGTGTCAAGCTTAATAACAGCTGCACTAACATGTTCTAGTAGTCGTTTATTGATCTGTTATAGATGATGGTTGTAACTAGAAGAGAAACCAACAAATTTCAAAAATTAAGGAATAAGGATAATAAAATAAATAATTAAAAAAATTACACATCATCAGTTAATTTCATTCTGAACAAAATCTATTAAAGAGAGATTTTGCAAATTCATTGTCTATTAAATAGGTTTGCCACATAAGCAACAACATCTTCTATTTTTTATGCCATATAGATTTCAATGGATAAAACCTTCGAAAATGCTCTTAGCTTTGCGTTCACGCTCCCCTAGGTTGCTCTAAATAATGGTGGGCCCACTTTGATTTGAACATCCCGCAAGGGGGGTAGGGTCTAGCTATTAATAGAAACTCTGACGATGTTTATTTCCTTTTTTTTTATCCTTAAAAACTGCTTCTTCATCTTTTTTCTTTTTCTTTTTTTATTATATTATCAATATCATGATAAGATCATATATAGATGTATAAAATAAATATAGATTATAAATTATCATTTACTGTCTTAGATATTTATCTCTATATGGTTGTATTTATTAATGTCATATAAAGACCTAAAAATACGATATTTTCCACCATTGTATACTCAATCAGAAATAAAAAATCTTTTTTTTTTTTTACTCTTTATATGTTTTGTAATGTGTTGTTCTCATTTCAAAACATATTATTACGAATATCATCTTGAAACAATGAATGAGAACAATAATGAGCATTTATGCATTACATCAACAATATCAAGGAAACATTACATATTAAAAAGATTGTCAACGTTCTCCTCAGAGTTCTATTATACATATATCAATTAAATTAAATTACATAGTGTAACGAACTAGAAGTTTATATAAAAACATTCATGATTTTGCATTAACAATTAGGTCATCTAGGATCAACAATGATGCGAATAAACATATAAAATTCTTATGGACATTCATTGAGAGACCATAAATTTTTTAATTGAATGAGTTTTCTTGTGCTACTTGTTCTATAGGCAAATTGTCATTAGACTATCACCAGCCAAAATAGAAATAAAATCTCCAATTTTTTTTGAAAGAATATAAAGGGATATATGTGGTCTCATTTAGCAACCATGTGGACCATTTTGATAGTTTATGGTTTTGATAGATGCATCTAGTAGATTACGAGCACAATTTCTTGACTACACAATAAAAAAAATGCATTTTGACAATGCTTATGAATTTACATCTCAAGCCTTTAATGACTATTACACATCATCTGGGATTCTAGTTGAATATTATGTTGTCCATGTTCACATACAAAATGGTCTAGAAAAATCATTTATCAAACGTCTCCAATTAATCGCTTGACCATTATTGTCAAAATGCTTATGAATTTACAAACGTCTCCAATTAATCATTTATCAAATCATTTATCAAAATGTGAACAAAGCTCTTTAATTCTTCATGGGGCATATAATTTTGCATGCAACATCACTAATACACATTAGACCAACATCGTACCATAAATACTCTCTATTACAATTGCCTTATGAAAAAGAGCCAAAAAAATTTTATCTTCAAACATTTGGCTGCATAATATATTTTTCTATTGCTCCACCACAACGCACTAAGATGGGTCCACAAAGACAGAAAAATATATATTGGTTATGAATCTCTACGAGTGATATTTTTATTGCTCGATTTGATGTTGGTCATTTTAATGAAACAATTTTCTCCAACATTAGGAGGAGAAAAGAAAGAGCTGGGAAAACAGATCATTTGGAATGCATCATTTTTATCTTCTTTTGATCTTCGTACAAATCAACGTGAACTTGAAAGTTCAAAAATTATACATTTGCAATGATTAGCTAATCAATTATACATAAATGGTGACTAAATCACATATACTAGCTATAAATGCTCCTACAAAAATTGACATTCTTGTTTAGCAAGTCACAAATGAGTCCACGGTACGCATGAAGTAGGGTGGCCTATCATAAAGCCCTTTAGAAAAGAAAAGGAGTTAATACACTTGATGACATAATAGAAAAGGTCGATGCCTGAGAAGAGGCCCAATATATTGCTAGTGAAAGATCTCTAGAAAATATAATGCACCTGTAAATATTAAAGATATTAAGATCTCATTAAGTTATATTTTTACTAGAAAATTATGAAATCGTAATAACATAATCATCGACAACGTATTTTCATATTCTGTGGCCCTTGAAATTATGAATGAAAAAGATTATCAAGAACCAAATTCAGTTGAGGAGTGTAGATGTAGAGCTGATTGGCCAAAATGGAAAGATGCAATTCAAGCATAACTCAATTCACTTATAAACGTGAAATTTTTGGACCTATAGTTTGAACACTCAAATGTGTTAAACCTGTAGGGTACAAATGAGTTTTTGTAAGTAAGTGAAATGAAAAAATTGAAATTGTAAAATATAAAGCTAGACTTGTGACTCAAGGTTTCTCACAAAGACTTGGTTTTGATTATGATGAAACATATTCTCCTATGGTGGATTTAATAACATTCATATATTTGATTAGTTTGCCAGCTTATGAAAGACTAAAAATGCATATCATAGATGTTGTAACTGCATATTTATATGAATCACTTGATAGTGAAATTATGAAGGACTAAATGCAAAAATCAAAATCCTAGAATATACATTTTATCAAGTTATGAAGACCTTTATTTGGTTTGAAATAGTAAAGGTGTATGTGGTACAATTGCCTCAGTAAATATCTCAGAAAAGAAAGATGTGTGAATGATTTAAATATTATTAGGAGTCCTGATGAACTTCTTAAAGCAATGACATACTTAATGAAAGAATTTGAGATGAAAAATCTTTGCAGGATAAAATTTTATCATGGTTTGCAGATCGAGCATTTATCATAGTGGATTCTATCTACCATTCAACTTATGCAGAAAAGGTTTTGAAATGATTTAACATGGATAAAGCTTATCCATTGAGCACCCCAAAGGGTTTTAGGTCACTTGATGTGATATAAAAACATTAATCTTCCACGAGAAGATAATGAAAAAGTTTTTGGTCTTGAAGTATCATATTTAAGTGTTATAAGAGCATTAATGCTCTTGCAAATAATACTCGACTTGATTTATGACTATTTTATCCACACAAAAAAAGCTTATTGGTTTCGTAGATGCAAGATATTTGTCTGATCCATATCAAGGTCATTCTTAGACTGGATATCTATTTTTATATAATGATACAACAATCTCATGGCGTTCAACAAAGCAAACATCGGTGGCAACTTCTTCAAATCATGCAGAACTAATAGCATTCAATGAAACAAGCATATATTTATATGGTTAAGATCTGTAATTCAACATATGAGTGAAAAATGTGGATTAACCATCGATAAGAAGCCGACAATATTATATAAGGATAATAATGCATGTTTACTCAAGTTAAAAGAGACTACATTTAAAGTGAAAGAATTAAACATTTTTCCTCGAAACTTTTCTTCCCACATGAACATATTATAAGCAAAATCATTAATGTTCATCATGTTTATTCTAGTGGTAATCATGCAGATGTATTCACGAAAGCACTTCCGACATCAACATTTAAGAAGTTTATATATAAAATAGGAATCCATCAATTACAAGATTTGAAAACTAGTTAGTCTTTATTTTTTAGGGGGAGCATATGTGGCTTTACTCTTTTTCTTTTATTATAGTTTTGTCCAACTGTGTTGTCCTGATAAAGTTTTTAATAAAGACATATGTCTAAGCATCTAAAGGAGCGTGTTATGATATTGTCAATATCATGATACGATCATATATTGATGCTTATTAGTTTTTTAGATAAGATAGATGCATATTATAAATTATCATCATCATCTACTATCTTAGATATTGATCTCTATATGGTTTTATTTATTTATGTCATATAATGGCCTACAAATAGGACCATTCCCACCATTGTATATTCACTCATAAATAAGAAATAAGTTCTCTCATTTTCTTCCTTGCATATGTTTTTTTTTTATGGTTTCTTTGTTATTTCTTTATTTTATGACTTAGTTTTCCTTTTTTCCCTTTTTTTTTTCCAAATACTTTTTTTCTTTGTTTATTCATTTTTTTCTTCTTTTTGCCTTTTTTTTATTTTTTTATTTTTTTATTTTTTTTCATTTTGTATTTTTTTATTTTTTATTTATCTTTTATTTTTTTCTTTTTCTTGTTTAATATAATAACATCCATGGAATGACACTATACTTATTCAATTTTTTTATTTTTTATATTAAACTTTTCAATAATTAATATTTTTTAACTTTAAATAATATAAATAGGATTATGAATGACATTAGTTTAATGCCTTTCTAGTATTGTAATTTTTTAATAATAATAATAATAATAAATCAAATGAATTTATTATGAGCCACGTAATTATGTTTAACAACTAAATGAATAATGATGACTATCAATTTTTTTATATTTTAGTAATGTTATTATTTAAGAAAATTAGTTGAGATTGGCATAGTTGGTTAACCACTCACACTTATATCATAGAAGTCATGGGTTGGAGACACCGAAGTGGAAATTTGAAAAAAAAAAAAAAATTGTATTTTTTTCATCTTAAAATTAATAAAATTATTATTTAACAAAATTAAAAAAAAATTATTTTACAAAATACAGTTCTGTGTACCAAACATACCTTATATGGACACGACACTTCTCGGGAAAAATTGGACATCTGGCCTTAATTTGTACACAACCCATATACAAGATGATCAGGAGCTACAAAAGCCCAATGTAGAATTTCAAATATTTCTTTCTCGAGTATAATATTGGTTAGTTTCTTTTTACTTCAAATATAATCTAATTTATGCTGTAAATTTTTATCTTTCCCTTTCTTTATTTTTTATATTTTCTTCCATATGATAGAATTTCATATATATTTTTAATTTTATGACATTCATTATATTAGTACGATTTGGGTGGAAGTTGGAACTGCTAGGATAGCGAGTTGTTTTTCCCTAATTTCATCATGAGCTAAAACATTATTTTTTGATTTATTTTTGTTTAAACAATTTGTTGTTTTTAAAATCGGAATTTTTTTTATTATCAATAAATGGCGAAATAAGTAAGCTTCTCTCAATATGATGAGATATACTTGAATAAATTTATATGAATAAAGTTTTATTTTTCAATTTTTTCTCAATGCTAAATCGTGAAAATATTAATGAAATATATATTAAAAATTATCCTAATATATAAGAATGGTTGTACTGAAACAACCATATCCATAAATAAAAAAAATTGTCCACTAATTTTTTTTGGTAAAAGACAAAAACAAATGTTTATTACTAGTATCATATGCATTAGACTATGAATTTTGCACCATTCAGCATTTTAACATGAGATCATCCGAAGTGATAACATAGCATACCAAAACTCAAACTTTAATTATCAGACTCATGTGTAAAAGTTGAGACAGCATCCTACCTCTAAACTACCACCCTTGGTGATGAGTTGTCCACTAATTATATCTGAGGTACCCTGGAACGTAACTAGTTGTAAATTTAATAAGAAGAGAGGAAGAGTGCTCTTAATAATTTTTTTTAAGCGAACTTCGACGGTATGAGGAAACTTAATTATGAGACATAATGAGGTACCTTGTAATATGCATCTAACAATCATAACACATTAGTTCAAAAAACAAAAATCAAAATAAAAAAGTAAGTAAAAAGGCAATGGAAAAACAATAAAACATTATTTAAGTCACAATGNGAGATCATCCGAAGCGATAACATAGCATACCAAAACTCAAACTTTAATTATCAGACTCATATGTGTAAGTTGAGAAAGCATCCTACCTCTAAACTACCACCCTTGGTGATGAGTTGTCCACTAATTATATCTAAGGTACCCCCGGGACGTAACTAGTTGTAAATTTAATAAGAAGAGGGAAAGAGTGCTCTTAATAATTTTTTTTAAGCGAACTTCGACGATCTGAGGAAACTTAATTATGAGACATAATGAGGTACTTTGTAATATGCATCTAACAATCATAACACATTAGTTCAAAAAACAAAAATCAAAATAAAAAAGTAAGTAAAAAGGCCATGGAAAAACAATAAAACATTATTTAAGTCACAATGTTCAATTTTTCAAAAGATCAAATTTATCAATTATGAAAATTGAATATTTACAATCAACAAACACATTTCAATATAGACAATCATGAGATTTGTAAGAAAATTATATCTTTATAAGTTTCATTCTTTAAATAAGTTGATATGTTGTTGCTGTGGAAAATAAAAAAGTTAACATAAGATGAATCAACATATGAATAAAAATATAATGTATTGACTTTTTGTTTCAACAACGGTACAAATGAAAAAAAAAAATTATTATAAAATTATGAATGGTTTTCACTTTTTTTTTTATTTTTTTCTTTCATAAATTGTAATTTTGGGTTTGGGAGAAATTTGTTAATTTTTTTATTTCTTTTATAGTGTTTTTTGGACAGGTTGACAAATTATAACTAATAATACTACTATTTTTTTTTTTAGTAGGCTACCTGGAAAGGTATAACTAATTAAAAAAAAAAAAAAAAGCCCACCCTTGCCTTGCCCGAGGGATATTCCGTCCCTGGAGGTGTTGTGTATCTTATTGACCCAAAATTTTCTGACAGTTGACTCTATTATCAATTTCCCATGATTTTTTTTTTTTTTTGGTAATTGGAATTGCATGAAGCAAAAAAGGCAAAGGCAAGGAACAGATTACAGACGAAATCCAGATTCCTCAGCCAAAAGCTGAAACAAAATCACAGATGGAATAGTATTAAAATTAGACTCATCATAAACAAAATCCCCAATAAGCTTGAGAGCAGACTTTGCAGCCATGTCTGCACAGGAATTGGCCTCCTGCGGCACCCATCTGAGAAGCCAGTTAGGATTCAAAAGAAATCTGCGGATCATAATGTAATCGTTCCTAGTGTCCCAACCAAGCGGCTCAGTAGAGGAGAGGGTATGATCCACAACTGATTTGGCATCACTCCATTCAATATTAAGCCAATTCATGTTTGCAGCAATGGACATGGCCCATGGAGGGCCTTCAGTTCTGCAGAAGTCACAGATGTCACTTGGATCCGAGATGATGCTACCAACAAAGCTTTGCCCCAGCAGTCCCTTACCGCCATAGCCGTGGCACTCCAACCATCAATCCAAGCTGCGTCCACATTGATAGCAAGCCAACCATCTTTAGGTGGCATCCACCTAGATGAGCTCCTGTCACTCCCTTTGGAGACGATACCTCCCACAACCACATTAGAAAACTCTTTGACCGAGTCTTCCCACTTCTTCACCACATGGGCTACATCCATCTTACCAACAAATTTTTTATCATTCCTCAACAACCAAATAGAATAAAGAAAGCAAGCCATTGTTAGAGGGAGATTGATTTCCTCTAAACAAGGTAGAGAAAGGCACCATCAGACTAAGTCCTCAGAATTTGTGCATTGATCAAATCCAACCGCAAGCTGTAACTACTAGCAAAGGAAATCGCTCTTGAGATTGGGCATTTAGTGAAAAGATGGATAGCAGTCTCTTCTTCCTCCCTGCAAAGGGCACAGTCCACGTCTCCCTTTTTGAATTCTATTCCTAATATTTATTTTGGTAGGAAGATAGTTAAAGGTCAGTCTCCAGAGAAAGAGTTTCAGCCTTTCATGAATTTTAGAGTGCCAAATGTCCTTCCAAATCCCAATACTAGTTGCTTCCTCATCAGCTTCGGCCAGCAAGTTAAAAGCACTTCTAGAAGAAAAAATACCCGACTTTGAGGCTATCCAAAGAAGCTTATCTTCACCTAGGCATTGACTCAAGTCAATTTTGCGAATCTCCTCTATAGTAGCTTCATCAAATAAAGTTTTGAGTTTGTCCATATTCCAGTCAAGCTCCAATTGGTTTAGGAGATGAGCAACCCTGCCAACATCTCCAGCAATAGCCCCTTCTTTCAACTTCAAAATTTTCCCTTCCATCTAAGGGATCCATGGGTCCTTCCAAAGATTGGTGGCCCATCTGTTTCCAATTTTGAAACAAAACCCCTTGAAAATAAGTTCTTTAGTGCTCAATATACCTTTCTAGACCATAGAATCCCCCGCTTTTGCTACACATTCGAAGAAGGATTTGCCTATGAGGCATTTTGCCCATAGTAGCCTTGTCCACAGTGTAACGCCACACTTTCTCTTCAACCAATATTTTCTCTAATTTAGCCACCGCACTTCAGACGGTATGGAGTTTTTGGTCAGACTTCCCAGGGGGTCATCCACAGGAATGCTCCCACTGGAGCACGCTTAACCACAGAGTTCTTCCAACACTGAAGCCAAGCGCTTTGAAAAAGCCTTGGTTGTTAAAAGAGTGCTCACTTTACATTTGAACCATTACCTTTTGACACCCTTCCACACCAAGGCGATGTGGGATTGGACATCAATATCTGCCAATAAGGTAGCCTGCCAGTGCCCCCTACACTCGCCCACACTTACCTTGGCTCCGGATCCTAGTTGTCACAATCCACCCCCTTTAGGACCTAGTGTCCTCGCAGGCACATTTCCGGCCGGGCACAAGCTCTAATACCATTTGTAATGTCACACTATCTCTCCAACCAATAATGTCTCCAATTTAGCCACCGCACTTAAGACCGTATGGAATTTTTGGTTAGACTTCCCAGGGGGTCATCCACAGGAATGCTCCCACTGGAGCACGCTTAACCCCAGAGTTCTTCCAACACTGAAGCCAAACGCTCTGAAAAGGCCATGGTTGTTAAGAGAGTGCTCACTTTACATTTGAACCATTACCATTTGACACCCTTCCACACACGGGCGATGTGGGATTGGACACCAATCTCTGCCAGTAAAGTAGCCTGCCAGTGCCCCCTACACCCGCCCACACTTACCTTGGCTTCGGATTCTAGTCGTCACAATAGTGTTTTGTTCCCAACAGCCACCTTCCATTCAAGTTTTGCAACCAGGGACATGTTAATGTCCTTAAAGGATTTAAACCCCAGACCATCTAAGTGCTTTGGTTTACAAATTTTACTCCACTTCTTCCAAGCTTTGCCTTTGCCAGATGTAGAGTTGGTCCACCAAAATCTCCTTACCAAACCATCGAGCGAGTTGCATAAGATGTAAGGGACTCTAAAGGTAGAGAAAATGTAAATAGGAACATCTTGGATAAATGACTGGATTAGAGTCGCCTTACCGGCCTTCATTAGAGTTTGAGCCTGCCATCCCTCACGCTGATCTTGGATTTTGTCTTTCAATTTTCCAAACTCCTTGGTTTTATTCCTACCAAAAACCAGGTTGTTGCCAAGATAAAGAGATCTTTCCTTTAAGTCTTTGAGCCCTATAATACTCTTAATATATTTTCAGGTAATGGGGCTAGTGTTTTTAGAGAAAAAGATATGGGATTTTTCCCTATTGACTAATTGTCCAGACATCTTACAAAATAGCTCAACAATTCCAGCAATAGCTTGGGCATTAGCAGAGTTTGCCTAATAGGTTAAGAGCAGGTCATCGGTAAATAAAATATGAGAGACCGGGGGAGCTTGGTTGCATATTTTAATTCCCTGGACTGCATGTTCCCTCTCCATCAATCTCGAGAAAACTTCAGCACAAATGATGAAGAGGTAGGGAGAAAGGGGATCACCCTGCCTCAACCCCCTAGTAGGATCCCACGATCCAACTTAACTACCATTGATTAAGAGTGTATAATTAATAGTGCTAATGCAGCTGAAAATCAACCTCCTAACCTCCTCATCAAAACCCCCATATCTTCATAGCTTCGAACACAAACACCCATTCCAACCGATCATAAGATTTTTGAAGATCGAGTTTAATGACCATTAATAGGTTCCTTCCTTTATGTTTCCGAACTTTGTGGACGATCTCTTGGGCAATTACTATGTTTTCGACAATCCATCTCCTTTCTATAAAAGCCTCTTGATTTAGGGATACAAACTAACTTAACAGGCCTCGTAGTCTATTCACCAAGATTCTGGAAATAATTTTGCAACAAAAGTTATGTAGACTTATTGGTTTGAAGTTGGAGAAGTCAACCGGTTGTCTAACTTACAAAATTATAACTAAAAATGTTATGTTAAGGCCCAGGGTAATAGCCCTCAGCCGAAAGCATTCTTGTACTGCCTTAGTCACTTGGTCTTTGACAACTTCCCAATGGTCTCTATAAAAGGCCCCTGGGAAACCATCAAGGCTTGGAGCTTTGAGGGGATGCATCTCCCACACACATTTCTGGATTTCCTCCCCCGAAAGGATTCTAAGAATCACTCTATTATTTGAATCCGATCAAACATTATGTCCCAGCTCAGAGGTTCTTCTAGGAGTCCAGATTCCCCGAGGTGTAAAGTTCTTCAAACTTTTTCTGAAAATAGTCATGGACTTGCAAAGGATTTTTTATCCATGTCTTTCCATCACAAACGGAACCAATGAAATTTCTTCTTCTTCTAACTGTGACACTCATATGGAAGAAACGAGAATTCCGATCTCCTTCTCGGAGCCAAAGTTCCCTTGATTTCTGAGAATAAATGAGTTCCAATCTTCATCTTTGAGTTCTAAGCTCATCTTCCACCATTCTAAGTCTAGCTCTTCCGGTTTCGCCATCAAAGGCATCCCTTTTCAATTCATTTACTAAGTCCCATATTCGAATATGGGTTAGGCCGAAGTGGTTCTTCTTCCAAGCAGAGAGGGCTTTTGCTATATTATTCAACCGTCTTTCCAAGACATGGCTCTCCATTCCTCGCTATGTTTCTTGATTCCAGGCCTATTGCACCACAGTATAGCAGCTTGAGTCGTCCGTCCAAGCTTTAGTGAGTGTCGGCTGAGAGTCTAAGACAATGGGAATGTGGTTCGAGACTTCCACCTCAAATAGCTAATTCTAGCTTCACAAAATAGCTCGATCCATTCTTTGCTAGCCACACCACGATCCAAGCGTTCCTTAATGAAGGAAAAATCTTCATGCCTGTTATCCCAGGTAAATTGAGGTCCTTTGAAGCCAAGATCGAACGCTCCTAAATTGTGAATAAACTCTTTCAGTAAAGAGTGGCGGCTTCAGACATCCCTACCTCCTTGTTTTTCTTATTCGTCTTTGATTTCATTGAGGTCTCCTAGGATGATCTAGAGGTGCCTTCCATTTGTAACATTACATTCAAACTGGCTCCAGAAAGATGACTTTTCAGTGTTGTACAGTGTGCCATGACAGGCAAAAACAGTCCAATTCACCTTGCTATCTTCTCGCTTGATATTGCAACTTATCACCCTATCTTTTTTAAAAACACACTCTAAACTGACCTCTTCGGTCCAAGCAAGAGCTGGTCCTCTTGCAGAATCATTAGCATCCACATAAACGCCATTAGTGAAACCCAATTTGTAAATTAACTTTTTCACCTAACATCCCTTGGATTTAGTCTCCATAAGAAACAAACACTGGGGTTTGTTGGAGATAAGCATTCTCTTCAGCACAGATCGTTTGTCCTTTCCTCTCAACCCTCTGCAATTCCAGGAGTAATTTTTTTAGGGAAGTGAGGGGGAGGGGGCATGATCCGGCCCACCTCCTCGGCCTCTAGAAAATCCTGCAGTGGTATCCTTTCAGCTCTTGAACTGAAGGTTTGACACTCTTCTTGAATTCTTCTTCTGTTGCAATCAAAGCCCCAAGGACTTCTGGCATCCTTCTTCCACTTTCTCGTCCGGAGTACTCTCTTCCTCTCTGTTGAGTCTGGTAATCCGAGGAGCGGGACTATCTTGTTGCGATTCAGATGAGGTAGGGGTATCTATTTCCACATAAGTATATTTGAGTCGTGGGCCTCGCAATTGATTATGGGCAGCTCTCTTAGATGATAAGAGAGATGACCCTTCCTTAAACCTGGGTTTGGATCCCATTGCCCTAGTGCAGTAGGCTGGGCCTAGCCCAATTTCCCCTATAAGGCTAGAGCTCACCATTGTAGCATTTTGTCTCACTTGAGCATTGAAATGGCTCATTCGTTGGACTAGCCCAGTGGCCTAAGTAGCTAAAGCCTGGCGGTCATAGTTAGAGAGTCTTACTTGATTTAGGATTGCAGCATGAATTTATCCCAAGTCTCCAGAGAGTTGCCAATTTAGTGTCCTATCAAGTGCATCAAGTTCAGAGGAAATTGCCAATGCAGTTCGCATGTCTGCATCTATCTTATATTTATCACCTATAGCCACCAAAGGCCTCTCCGAGGTACAGTCTTCAAGGCCTCTAAGACTACGTCTTGTATCAAAGTGGTAAGTCAAGCTCTGCTAAAGTTGGCTCATCTCGCACTCTTTCCTTGTGAAAGGCTTTCCTGGTTCTTCTCTAAATCTAGTATATTGAAGAACAACATATCCCCTCCGTGCTCCGCCCTCAGCCATGGACCATAAACCTTTGATGTTATACCGTTGACCGTTGTAATGGTAGCTGGACTGGACTTCCATAATTACATTTTCCGATAATGTAACTAAACACACCACATATGTAGCAGAAGTCAACCATCCTTTCATATTTGAATTGGATCCATAGATCGTCGCCTTTGACTCGCTCTTGAAAGAACCCCCTCGGAATTGGTTTGGTTGTTGAGATATCGACTTTGAACCTCAAGTAACAATTGGAGACCATACATTTCAGGTTTAAGGACTTATTCTGAACTTTATCTATCATATTGCCAATCCTAGCCGCTGTTCCTTCATGGATAAAAACTGGGGGGAGCCCGTGTAGTTGGATAGTGAAAGTGGTAGTATCAAAGGCACTTCCTTCAATGAGAGGTCCCAAGCCCACTCCTTCAGTATCAAATGTGCGCCATTGAAGGACCAAGGTCTCTCTCTGAAAATACAGTATTTCTTTTTCCTTAAACCTAAAATTGAACTTAAAGACATTGTCACAAACTTTATCGATTTGGGGTGGTGTTTTCAGTTTCCAGGTTTTTTGAATGATTGATGATATAGTGAACCTCCTAAACACCCTAGTAGCTAACACTTTGCCAAGGAAGATTTTCTCCGATCTGGCCTCTTCTTCGTCCCCCGTAGGCTGCAGTTGCAAACCACTAAGGGTGTGTTTGTTTGATCGGCTAAGGAAGGGGATTGGATTTCTATATCCGGTCTCCTTCTTTATCCAGTGTTTGGTGGTGGCATAAGAATTGGATTAGGAAATCTGGTTCTAAATCCAATCCGGTGAATCAAGGCCATTTCTAATCCTGGAGAGAGTCACAGGATAAAAAAACCTGGACTCGGATTTCGTAGAATCCGCGATTTGGCTGCTCCCGAAGGCAAATCGAGTTGCTCCTTTCTCCTTCAACATATCTGCTTCAATCTTCGTGAATCGGGTTTTTATTTCTTTCCGCCCCACCTTCCCTTCCTTTCCTTTCCCTTCAACAAATCTTGTTCGCCCCTTCTAAATCTGCCGCACACACAGAAGTTTGTCTAAACATCATCTTTTTCTCTTCCTTTTTCTCTTCTTTTTCTGCCCAACTTTGTAGCTCTTGGCTACTCATAATTTTTTTAATTTTTTGGCACCAACTAGTGCTATTTCATCTGGTATTGCAAATTTTTAGGAATTTATTATTATATTTTTCCATATTTTTCTTTGAAAGTGTAGTACATCATAAACAAATCTTCCAATTGTGAAAATGAAAAGCTTGATGAAATGCTTGGCTGAAACAAATCTCCATCGTAACATCATGGAGACAATATGTTTGATGAAATGCTTGGCTGAACACGGTTGTGATAATGAACTCTGAAAGGTTCAAATTTAATTTTCAATTTTTGTTTAATTCTACTTCTGATATTATATGTAATTTGGTCCTGCAATGAAAAGTTTTTACATCTGCTATAGGTGCCGTGATATGCTTAATTGACTGAAGATTACTTTTTCTATGCTTTTATACTTTTTACAGGTGCGGTGATATACTTTTTCTTTAAGTGTTGTGATATACAACTGTATTATAC
Organism: Ochetophila trinervis; assembly: GCA_003254975.1. NCBI lineage: Eukaryota > Viridiplantae > Streptophyta > Magnoliopsida > Rosales > Rhamnaceae > Ochetophila > Ochetophila trinervis. Next base: position 115,863 of record QANX01003585.1, read on the forward strand.
TTTTATACTTTTTGCCGGTCAAAGTTCCAAATTTTAATCCAATTAGCGATTTTAACTACAAGTACATTGCCTTATGTATTCCATGGAAACTCATAATGAAAATGTGTTATCTTGTCTTGTATGAGCTACAGATTGCAAATCATCTTGATCGAGCTGTTTCAAGCCTCGGAAGGAATCCTTTGAAGGTATTAGTCCAAGTGAATACCAGTGGAGAAGCATGTGAGTGAAATGAACTCCTAACTTAGACTCAGTACATAATTAACTGCTGCATGTGCTACTCTGTTCTCAAAAATATTTATTTTCAAAAGAACTTCTAGATTCTCTTTGAATATTACGTCCTCTATGTTCTTAAATTTATTCTCTTTCAATACTGTGCTGTTGAAATGGACCTTGTTGTGGTAATATGAAAATCTTCACTGTATTTGTTATTACTTTTTTCAGTACTTTTATCTTGGAGCATTTTTGTCCCCACTTCACATCTACTCATGGAAGGATTACTTTTGCAGCTAAATCTGGTATTGACCCTTCTTGTTGTCTTCAACTTACAAAGCATGTAAACTGCATTGCCCAAATCTGGTGTTTTCTGGCTTAATGACAATTGGAATGCCAGACTGTACTTCAAGTCCAAAAAATTTTAAGGTAATAATTTTCTTCATATATATATATATATATATATATATATATATATGTATATATTATAGTAAAGACTAAAGAGTGTATAGGCGTCTTTTGTTCCTCTAAGCATTTGAAGCAGGTTGAAAGAGAACTGCACGATTTATGTCCTGTCATCAAAGCATTTGAAGCATATATTATAGTAAAGACTAACTTGGATTTTTTTATTCCAAAATAGAACATATAATCATCTTTTACATCGGCAAACATTGGAAAGGCACATTTCTATAGTTTGATTTGTCTTTTTTTTTTTTTTTTACCATATATTAATTTTTAAAGAAATTAATATTTATTTAAGCTTAATTTTGGAATGGTTTTGTCCCACATCGTTTGGAGATGAAAATGCATTTGAAGATGACAAAGTATAAATGTTTAGTTTAAAAAATAAATTTGGCATCAGTCCCACATCGGAAGCAGAAAGAGTTGGTGAGCCACATTCTCCTATATAAATAGAAACTTCTCCAATTTTGAAAAGGGCTCGCGCATCAACACACAACAACAACATAGACTACTTAGTTTATTTTCGTTAAATGTATTTCGACTAGTCAAGTGTTCTTAGTTGTTCTTAGTTTAAATTTTTAATTAAAAGTCTTTTGATCTGAAAGGCATTTGTAACCTTTTAATTATTTTGTTCTCAGTAATTAATATAATTGTTTGATTTAAGTATGATATTAATTGGCGCACACTATCATAGGTTCGAAGTGGCACGCTCGTACACTTAAGACAACTGATTGTTGTGTTTTACACCAACACTTTTCTATTTTTTTCTTTGTCCAAGTAAATTTGCTTAGAACATATTTATGTTGTGATTCATCAGACGCTGTCAAACTGTAGAACTGAGGTCTGCAAAGCGCTTGGACTGCAAGAAGAGCAGTATGAGCTCTCAATGGGCATGTCTGGTGACTTTGAGCAAGCGGTATGGTTTAAAAAATTTAGTGAGCTTCAAAAAATTTAAACTGCATAGTAAATATGTACTAACTAAATAATTGATTGGTCCATTCGCTGCTTACAAGAATCCTGTTCACATGGAAGAAATGTGACACCCGAATTTAAATCTTGACATCAAAAGAGAGAATTTTACATATTGATCGTCACTTTTTAACCCTGCAGATTGAAATGGGAAGCACCAGTGTGAGAGTTGGGTCTTCTATATTTGGACCAAGGGATTATTCAAAGAAATGATGAATTTATTGCTTGATGAATCTGTTCACCTCCTTGTGTTTAATCGTTCAGGCTATTCCCATTGGATGTATTACATGAGTCAATACCTTTGTTACATAATGCAAATTGTTTAATATTTTTTTAATGACATGATATTATGCTTTTTTAAATTTGTAATTAGAAATATATTACAATAATTTATCATGTTTATTTAAATTAATAATTAAAATTACATTTTATAATATAATTTATAAAGTATATTATTAAATTAAAATACAATTAAATCCGAGACTGCATCAAACACATGATATCAAATCATGTTATTTAATCCGAGACTGCACCAAACACATGACAGAATTTGAAAAATCTAATCCTGCTATATCTAATATGATCCGATCATGTTAGCTATATTTGATCCGATCCAATTTTACCTTCCAAATGCAGCCTAAAGGATTCCTGGAGGACTGTCATGCTGGGATGAGCTTGCTCCATTTGGGCAGAAAACATAGTTTTTAGAGGTGAATGAACAAACGGCAGAAGTAATCTGATAGATTAGGAAACCATGGAAAGTTGTCAAGAAAGCACCCATCAATTTGCCATGATTGGTACAAGAGTCTATTAAAAATATTATTTGTTATAATTTGTGACTTTCGCCAATAAAATTCATAGATTTAATATAGTCATAAGGAGTGATAAACTAGATAGCATTTTTTAATTTGTTTATATACAAATTTTTATAATTAATTTATACAATTGATATTTTTTAATATGAAAAAAGTTCATATTTATCTACTTTAGTTCAAATTGATGAATTCTGTCAATTTAGAAATTACATGTATAGCATATAACTTTCAAAATTAATTTTTTTTATTTTTTATTGTACAAAAAATTAAAAAAAAAAACTTTAAATTCATTTATGGTTTTTTTTTTTTGCATATTTTTTTTAGCTTATAGTACAATTAAAAATAAAATAAAAAATCAATTTTAATAGTAATTTGCTATGCACGTGACCTTTAAATTGACAGAATTCATCAATTTCAACTAAATTGGACAAAAATGTAACTTTTTTTAAATTACAGAGTACCAATTGCACAACTTAGTAGTATAAATATTTATGTGAACAAATTCAATTTTAAAATATACTAAAATGCATTTAGATCCAAAAAAATAGTTTTAGACCAAATGTCAATATTTGTTTTGCTTATGTTTAGTTACATTTAAACTTATAAATTCATTTATGAACAAGACTAAACTGGATTATACTATTTTTAATATAGTATAATATGATTAGACTAAATTTGAAATAGTTTAGTCCAGTCCAGTTTAATCTAATGCAACAAACAAGCCTCACTTATCCATAACTATGGTTACGTTGATATGTTAAATAATAAATGAACACATGTACTTGATATATGAACATCATGTAGATTTATTTTTTATCTCTAACATCGTTATTTAGAAATGTAATAGTGGAAAACAACATTAGTGAAACTAATGGTATGGTGGATACATAACATTTGCCAATTAAGTTGTCACAGTGATAATCAATTTCCCAATCCACTGATTTTGTCATCATCAGACAAATAATATTTTTTTCCATAGAAATGTTATCATCCAGTTAATTTTAATTGCAGTTTTGAAGTTTAGTCTAAATCAAATTTAGCTCTTTAAAATTTATGACCCTTGTTGGCACTTATAGTTACCATTATACTCTTAATTTGAAATATATTTTTTTTCAATAATATTTAGACAATAATATAAAGATGATTACATATGACAATAAGCTGTAGATCTAACATCAAAAATCTGAACAAAATTTAATTTAAGCTAAACTTCTAAAGCTGTATTTACATTCAAATTAACCTTTTTTTCTATTATCTGTTGGATAGAAATAAGCATGGTTGTAGGAGATTGTAGCCGAAAGGGAAAATAGATTTACGCAGCCCACAGCTTTTTGTGACATAAACGAATTTCTAACAGTGGGCGTACATAGTTTACGACTCATATTTGAGTTCCAGTATCCCTTAAAACAAAGGCTATTTAAAGTATTTCACCAAAAAAAAAAGGCTATTTAAAGTATAGAGAAATATATAAAAGCAGATTATCAAAAAAAAAATTATTTTTTCTTTTTTTTATTAAAAGAGGCAACAAATTGAAGAACCAGCTTTTTGAGTATAGTGTGAGCTAGGTTGTGGTCAGGGAAATGGGGATTTTATAATATAACCTAAGAAAGAAATACAAATATTTGAGGATGGAGATTTTGTACCCCTTTTTTTTTTTTTTTTTNTTTTATCTTTCGGATATGCATGCGATAAAAACTCATCTTATTTTAAAAAGGGATTAATACTTTATTTATTTATTTCTCTTCGCTATGCGACATTATATCATTGTTGATAGGATATAAATGAAGATAAAAAATAAAAAGACAGAAAATTAAATGTGGATCAATATTTATGACGAACAATAAATTTCCACCAAAGGTTGTGTCTCCAAATATTAAAAAAAAAAAATTATTTATAGACTAAAAGCATTTTTAATGATATTGTTTATTTTAAAATGCATAATTTTTAAAATGAAAAATATTTTTAAATTTTAATAAAATAGAAAGTACATTTTTTTATCCAACTCCAACTATATTTTTTTAATATATAATTAATTTATTTTTCTTTCATTTTGAATATTATACAACAAATCTAATAAATTAAAATGTTTTGTTAAATAAAAAAATTAAATAATTTTTTTATTTATGCATTAAAAATTGTAGATACATTAAACATGGATATTAAAAATTTATATTAAGAGTAAATTTGGCTTTTTATATTTAAAAAGCCAAAATTTACTATGCATTTTAACTTTTTTCATTTAAAAAGTATATTAACCTTGTCAAATTAAAAATTGTTCTTTAAAATAAAATAAAAATTAATATTTTTAAAAAATCTATTGAAAATGATCTTATTAAATAGTAAAGTTATTAAAAATATATTTCTAAATCACAGGTTTAATTTTTTCAAAATAAAAAATTCTCATTCTCCAATTTGTAATTCAAAAGAAAAAAAAAAAAGATAGAGTACTAATAAAGAGGAAAAAAATTTGTTGAGGATTAGAAAGCGACCTTTCTCTTTGACAATTTAGTCAAAATTTTATTATTATTTTTTTTAAAAGAAAAAGGTGAATCAATAATCCAAGAGAACTATGATTGAAGAGACACTTGTCTAGCTTCTGCCTAAACTGAAAGAGGATACTATCGAACTATCACTGTTCCAAATTAGGTTCAGGATGAAATATGATTTTAACGGGATATCTATAAACGAAAATAGAAAATTCAAGGTAAACGAAAATTAATATTCACAGTCATATTCATCAACAAACTCTTTTGACCAATCTAGCTTTTACCATGAGAAATTATCCAAAAAAAATAAAAAGAGAGTGTTTAGGATAACACAAACCGTACAAACCTACCCCACCTACCGCCCGTTGTTTTTTTTTTTTCCCCATTAAACTTGAAGATTTACAAAAATTCAGAAAACCAAAATGAAAAATTAACTTCAAACACTGAAATCATGCAAAGAGAGAACAATCAGAAGACATAAATATATGCACTTCTTGATGAAAACTACAAAGCAAGCACACCGTGATTCTAAAACACCATTTATTTTCCCCACATTAAGTGTTACATTATATATATATATATATTATTCTTTTGCCCCAGCTCCAAGGTTACCATTAGAGTCAGGACCGGAGAAGTTTGTCGGATGAACCTTCTTGTTCCTCCCAACTTTAATCTCTTCTACACTGCTCTCTCCTCTCTTTGCTCTAATTTCCTCTTCTTTACTCTCCATTTTCTCCTTCAGGCGCTTCTGCATCACATGTACTCCTGCATAACTTGCTCCAATGGAGGACATGATGGCTAATTAGAAAGACAAAGAAAACCCAAATAGCTTAGAAAGACTACTAGAAGAAGAAAAACAGAAAAAAAAAAAAAAAAAAAAAAAAAAAGGTATAAATGTTTTGTTTGGTGGGATCAGAAGGTTCAACAAAGGAGGGTATTTATAGGAAAACGAACATGTGCAAGCCAATCACTTAGACTCTCACTAAACCAATTTAGGTATTATCTTAACCACCCCCTTAATTAAAATGGTATTATCTTAAAGTTAGAAGATGGTTTATAATACAAATAGAGAAAGGAGAGGGAATAGTGGAGGCTTGGTGGGCTAACCAAATTTTTTAAGTAAAACACAATTTATAGAGAGGATGGAGAGGAGGAAGTGGGTGTACATATATATAAAGTCAAGCTTTCTTTGGGAAATTAAAGTGACACACATCTCGTGGCTTAACCATTAGATCCACAAAAATAATTAGCCACATCAGCTGAGGTTTTTGGGGGGGGAGAGAGAGAGGATGGAAAATGGGCGGTGCGCCGGTTGCCTAGTTGGACATTATTATAAGAGGTTACCTTATCCGTAAAACGCAAGAGGGCCCAATAAGTAAGAATTTTAACCAAGCTAACCCCATTAAAAAAAAAAGGTTGAGTGTTTTTGTATCATATAGTAGGCCTCAGCAACCACCGAAATAAGAAATTGTTTAGGGTTTTGGTATTGGCTGATAGAAGCAATAAATAAAAAGTTTGAGAACGTACTATATAATCAATAAAAATATTATTTGTGAACATACAATATATGATGACATGTCATGGACCTACAAACCTATTGAAGTTAGAGGTGTTAAATGGCCGTGATGGCACGCCCCATTTAAACATTACTTTAGTGGTATAGTATTTGTGTCAGTTTATTTATTTATTGTGTAATATTCATGCCGATTTATTTATTTATTGTGTCATAATATATTTATTTTAGAACGTTCGTGTCTGTACCAACCTATACATATTTAACAAACATATTTATTTTTTATTTATAAAAATTAATACATTATAAAAATATATATATATCAAATAACTTAAATATATTACATTTAATTTATTTTATGANTATTACAATTGGGTAAAGTTGACAATCTAGCCAAGTAAGAAGATACAAAAAAATATTAATTATATTTAGTACCTGTGTGGTACTGGACAATTCAGGCACACAAGTTTTGATTTGGCTTTTCAGAGCTTTTAAGTTTTTGCCGTAATCATCACATTAATAATAACAAACACTTTTTATTTTATTTTTTTAAGATACGGATATGAGAATGACTATGAGCTGGGCACCAAGGTTTATGATATTTAAATTCTCTTTTGACATAATTTCTTTTTATGTTTTTTTAAAAGTGTTTTTTAATAAAATTATTATTTATTAATTTTGGTAAGAAAATTTAAAACATTTTTAAGAAATTGTCTAAATATTTTCACAAGCAAACCTTATAAGCTCCTTTTGACTTTTCAAAATATGTGCTTAACAAGACATGACACTTGGCTTTCATTTTTATTTTCCATATAAGAAAAAATAATAATTGAATGTACAGGAAGATTATTCAAAGTAGTATTGTTCGTTGCATAAGGACAAAAAAAAAAAAAAGAGATTGTAGAGTGGATGAGCACTATGAACGCATAATATGCATCTATACAACCTAGCTATCTTCATAAATGGTGAGTTTGTGAGAGAGATGTAGGTAAGATTCCTTAATTCAACACTATTAATTTAGGTATATATGCCTAATTTCTGCCTGGGGTTTCATTCGATAACAGGCATTGAAATTTGCACAATCTTGGGCAATATATTTATAATTAAATAAGAAGACTAGAGTTCGTGAGACAAATAATATATAATAATCTGGAATTTGAGGGCATAAAGAATTTTATCGGTGGAAGTGTTGCAAACTCGTGGAAGAATCATGGAGGAATTGGTTTGTCAGATCTCGTATATCATGTAGATCTCAGTAGAACTTGAGTATGGCGTAGATTTTGACATTAGGGCATAGTTAACTTAGGCTAAGTTTGGAAACGCAGTCATTTTTGTTTTTCCGTTTTTGTTTTTGAAAATAAAATGTCCTTGGGGTAAATGTCCTTATGCTATGAAAGTGAAAACGCCATGTACATGCATTATTAGTTTTTGTTTGGTTCATCAAAAGGAAAATATTCATTGAGTAACATTGGTAAAATAAAGATTACCAAAAACATTGGTAAAATAAATTAATATAATATTTGTAATTAATCTAATCCACGTGGTTAGATGGGTATCGTTAATTTACAAGATTGCAACATAAAAACTTTGGTACTATTTGCCCGCCACTCGTACTTACGTTCCTTTAATCTTCTATGGGAGTTGGGGGGTGGGAATTGAATGGGTGTGCTAAAAGCTAGATCAATTTCATAATTTTATACGATTATAAATTTGGCACCTGTACCTTAGAGAATTTATGCAGACGGTTAGAGCTATCAATTTAGGCTTCATTGGTAAGAAATACACTTTGAATAATAGATAATACGGTGCAGCAACTATCAGAGCAAGACTGGACAGAATGGTAGCCAACCAATAGTGGATTTCTCTCTTCGGGGAGGGCTAAAGTTGAACACCTCTTGATAGAAGAATCATACCATGCTCCTCTTCTTATGAACACTGAACCTTCTTATGCTAACTCCCGAAGACCCTTAGATTTTTCAAGGCGTGGATAACTGATGAGTCAAGCAAGTAGGTGGTTAAGAAAGCTTAGTTAGAACATACTAGAGGGGGGATGGAAGGTCACAAGCTGTCGAGGAAGCTCAACACCACTGCTAGTGCTCTAAAAAAGTGGAATTGGCAGCATTTTGGTTTTGCCAATATTCAAATAACAGAGCTTGAGCTAGAGCTAAAACAAAATCAGTTTGATCAGGTGGGGGATATAGACAAGATTTGTTGTATGGAGAAGGATCTGAAAGAGCAAAGAACCCGATTGGACAACATTCTGAAACAAAAATCTTGTGAGATATGGTTAAGGGAAGGCGATAGGAATACAAAATTCTTTCATGCTAATATTCAAATTCAAAGAAGGCGTAATAGAATTTTGGCTGTCAAAGATGAGGGTGTATGGCTGAAATATACACCAAAGATTGCAAATTATTTCCTGAGGAATTTTGGAGAAGTCTTCGAATCCAGTAGGCCTTCGTTCCCTGAGGAATTGAAAGAATTGGGAGGTCAATACGCAACGGAAAAAGAAAACAGAGAACTCATGCACATTCCAACAACAAAGAAAATTAAATCATGTGATTGGAATTTACACTCGTTAAAAGCGCTAGGCCCTGATGGATTCTCAGAATCTTTCTTTAGAAGTTACTGGCCAACAATTCAAGATCAAGTGGTCAAATTCATCCAATAGAGCTTTCAGACTAGAAGCATTTCCATAGGGATCAATAAAACGTTTATAGTTCTCATACCAAAAACCAAATCGACTACAAGCTTTAATCATTTTTGACCAATCAGTCTATGTAACTTCTGTTACAAAATTGTTTCAAAAATTCTAGCCTCAAGACTGAAGATCCTATTTTCCCCTTCTTATTCATTTTAAGTGCTAAGGTGTTTTCTAGATTGATTGATCTTGATAAGGAGATACACAGAATCAAAATAAGCAAGAATGCCTCCTTTGTTTCTCACATTCTTTATGCAGATAATATGTTGATAGCTTGCAGAGCAAATCTCCAAAATGCCAAGGCAGTTGGCAATTGCCTCAGTAACTATTGCAAATGGTATGGTCAATATATTAATAGAAAGAAGTCCAGCATCCTTTTCTCTAATAATATAAATTTAGGGGTAAGGAAAGCTGTGAGATCTCATTTGGGGTTTATGGAGCTTAAATAAGGTGCCTATCTATATTGGAAACACGCTGGTTTTTGGGAAAAAAAAATTGAGAGAGTTTGGGAGACTAAATGAGAGGCTGCAAGGATGTTTGGAGGGATGACATAGCCACTTGATCTCAAAGGTAGGAAATGTTACCCTCATCAAGCAATACCTTTATATTCTATGGAGACTTTCAAACTGCCAGTAGGTTTTTGCCAAGAAATGGACTCCATGGTTAAAATATTCGTGTTGGGGGGGGGGGGGGGCAAAAGCAACTTCTAAGAGATATTTAGCTTTAAAATCATTGTCTGACATTTTCCGTGCAAAGGAGAAAGGAGGTCTCAACTTTCGAAGGTTTGAGGATTTTAATCTAGTTTTGTTGGAAAAACTAGGATGGAGTATTGCCAAAGGGGAGGAAAGTTTATGCTCTTCTCTGTTAAAGGCAAAATACTTGAAAGGGGAGTCTTTCTTCGGATATAAATGCAAATCAATAAACTCTTTTGTTTGGAAAAGCATTATCAGATGAGTAAAGGTTCTTTCTAAAGAGGTATGCTATATGATCAGGATTGGTTGGTCGATTGATCCGTGGTAGGATCTTTGGTTTCCATGGCTGCCAGGGAATGTTCCAGTTTTAAAGGAGACAAAATGGGCTCTAGAGGCTCACAGAGTTACTAATTTGTTGGATGGGAATGGAAGATTCAGTTAAAGCTATAAAGAGAATTGATAAACCTCTGATGGATTCAAAAGATGTTTTGATATGGACCGGCAATGACATGGGCATTTTTTCAGTCAAGAGTTGCTATGAAGTTCTTCAACAAAGCAAGGATATAGATACTGTCCACGGTGTATGGAGGCAACAATGGAAGGCGAACATACATGAGAGATTGAAGGTTTTTTTATGGAGGTTAGCCTCAAATATCTTACCTACAAAAGATGTGCTTAATAAAAGGTGGAGCTTACTGGATGATGCCTGTTGTTTGTGTGGGGATTTTGAGGAGACGACAATTCATCTATTTAAAGAATGCATGGTGACAAGAGCAGTTGCGTATGGAGGCAGATGGGGTCTTAAAATTGATCAAATCTACTGCAACAACCTTATTAATTTAGTTAGCTGGAGTCTCAGTGTAAGGCACACTGGATGGGAAAAGGAAGTCTTACCTATCGTGGTAGTGTCCTTCTTATATACTATATGGAGGTTTATGAATGAAAGACTTTTTGAAGGAAAGAAATTAGTAGCCCAGGTGGTGAGTGAATGGGATAATATGGTGGAGGAATTTGTTGCGGAAGTGGCTTCCAGGGGGAGCTATGATCGGATGGCAATTCAATGTATCTTGGTGGAGGCTATTTGGGTTCCTCCCTGCCAGGGTATCATTATGGTTGATACGTGTCGTAAATATCAAAATTAATTACTGAATCTACCAAAACTACAGTAGTTGAAAGTCCAAGTCGAATCCACAAAGACTGTGTTGAATTCCAATTTAAATTATATTATAGTAAAAGACTTAACTACAATTATAATTTGGAGGGTTTTAGATTGTTTGTAAAATAATCTAAATCAAATCAAAACTAGTAAATACTGAAAAAAATTCAATGAGAGAAACTCTTGAAATTAGAATAATTCATAAGACTAATAAGCAATTGATCATAGACATAAAATTCTAATTTTTTCATTCAGTTTGGCATAAATAATTAGCACGACCTAATTATTCTATATTTCTCATTAAAATAAACTAATTCATATATGATCATGAATTAGTTATAAATTTTGAAATTAAATCTACCTGACCTGAAATTATCTCAGAAAATAATCAAGAACAAGAGAAAAGCCAAATAAAGACAAACTCTACAAGCGTTGCAAAGTTTTAATCTAATTTATGTTTTTCATAGAAAATTAATAGAAACTGGGATAATAACCATTAAAGTATATTTGCTACTAATTATTAAAAATCCAATACGATTGATAATCCTATTTAGTAATAATCCAATCTCACATAAAAATAATGGTACCAAATTATAATTATGAGAAATTGAAAATATAAACAATAAACATAAAAGAACATAAACTGAATGATTAAATTGGATTGAAATAAAAATAAGTCTCACAATTGCATAACTAGTTAAAAATTATCCCTACCCAAGAAAAGAAGTTTAGAAGTATATTTTTGAGAGAAAAATCTAATTATAATGCTAAAATTCCTCTAAAAGTTGGCTCCCCCATTTAAAACAATGATAAAACATATTTATACTAAAATCTAGAGCTAAAACTGATAAAAACGCACATAAACGACCGAATTCGAGCCCACCCAAGTGGCTTAGCCAGGTGCTAGCCTAGGCATGCGTTTGTTGCTTGCTACCAAAGTCTGTTTAATTACAGTTTTGCTATTGTTTTTTCATTTTTCATCTCTTTAAGCTCAAATCCACATAAAACATAGAAAAATACAAATTAATCAATTTTAAATGAATAAAACATGCTCAAATTAAGTATTAAGGTACATAAAATATATATACATTGCATCCTATCAATGGTAAATGTAGATGTAGCTTCCAAAAATGGAAAAAATACTATGGCTTTGATGGCTAGAGACCATAAGGGATATGTCCTGGTTCTGGCTGCAAAAAGATTTCCACTGGCATCTGTGGAATTAGCGAAGATCAAGGCTATTGCGTGGCCCATGGCCGAGGTCGAGGAAATGGGATGGAGCCAGGTGACTTGGAAGAGTGACGCTCTCAATGTGGTCAGACAAATTGAGGATGGAAATGATCCTGGTGGCTGGGATTTCTGGAGTTGTATTATGTTTATAAAAAAAAAGGCTTAAGGATAATGGTTGGTCTTTAGCTTGGAGTGCTAGAACGACAAATGCATATGCCGATCTTGCTGCTAAATAGGTGTTTAGAGAGGACAAGGACATTCGGGTGCAAGCTGTTAACTCCTTTAATGTACTTTTTGTTTTATTTTCTCAACTTGTGCTTGAAGGAGCTTCTTAAGCCATTCTCGTGTTTTCCTTGTGTTTTCAAAGGTTTTTTGTGTGCTTTTAATGCAACTTTATTCACCCAAAAAAAAATACTTTGAATGGTGGTACAATTTTTTATTTCCAAGATAAATGTTGTGGTATTCTCTTTTTGAGTTATAGTTCTTGATAAACAATGTGGACAATGAAAGACCATTGCATTTCCAATGGGCATAGACAAAAATTGAATTTCTTTTGTGTCAATTAAATCTTCGTTAGCTGGTCTGAACGTCCTCAAAATATCTTTCTGGGACGCAATTACATGTTGATCTGGCAAAATATTACACAAATTGATAACACGATACAATATGACGTGATAATTTGTGAGTTTGAATCTGCAATATCGAATCATATTGATATCGGTGTTATACTATAAGACACGATAAAAAAGCTGATTTGAACGAGTTAGATTACATTAACACGATATGTCACGATAATGAAATTATTAATTTAATTATTTTTATAGCTAATTTTTTATATTTTTTTATGATTTGAGCATGTTTTATTCACTTAAAATTGATTAATTTGTATTTTTCTATGTTTTAGGTGGATTTGAGCTTAAAAAAATGAAAAATGAAGAAACAGTGGCAAAATCTTAATTAAATAGAAAAATGAAGAAGCAGTGACAAAACCGTAATTAAGCAGACATTGGCAGCAAAGCAGTGCAGCCCAAGTGTATGCCTAGGTGCCTAGGTGGGCACAAATTTGATCATTTTTGTGCGATTTTATCAGTTTGAGCCCTAAATTTTAGTATAAATATATTTTATCATTATTGTTAAGTGGAGAGCCGACTTTTAGACAAATTTTACTATTATAATTTAGTTTTTCTCTTAAGTTTGTGCTTCTAAACTTCTTTTCTTGGATATAAATAATTCTAAACTAGTTATACAATTGTGAAACTTATTTTTATTTTAATCTAATTTAATCATTCAGTTTATGTTCTTTTGTATTTATTGTTTATATTTTTAATTTCTCATAATTATAATTTGGTATTGTTATTTTTATGTGAGATTTGATTATTGCTAAATTGGATTCTCAATCGTATTGGATATTTAATAATTAGTAGCAAATAGACTTTAATGGTTATGATCTCAGTTTCTGTTAGTTGTCTATGATAAACATAAATTAGATTAAAACTTTGCAATGTTTGTAGAGTTTGTCTTTATTTGGCTTTTCTCTTGTTCTTGATTATTTTATGAGATAATTTCAGGTCACATTAATTTTAGATTTAATATCAGAATTTATAACTAATTCATGATCGTATATGTATTAGTTTATTTTAGTGAAAAATGTAAAATAATTAAGTCGTGCCAATTATTTATGCCAAACTAAATGAAAAAATTAGAATTTTTATGTTTATAATAAATTGTTTACTAGTCTTATGAATTATTCCGCTCCTAAGATTTTCTCTCATTGATTTCTTTTTATTATTTACTAGTTTTGATTTGATTTAGATTCTTTTGCAAGTAATAAAAAATCTTCCATTTTTATATTTTTAGTTTAGTATTTTACTAGGATATAATTTAAATTGAAATTCAGCATAGTTTTTGTGAATTTGACCTAGACATGCCACTACTATAATTTTGATAGGTTAAGTATTATAATTTTGGTCTTTACGACATGCATCAAATTTTGATATTCATACTTCATTTTATTGGAAAGTGACAATTTTATATCTATTTATATATTAATATTTTGTTTTAAATTCTATTTTTTTCTATTATTTATGTTGGATATATAATTTTAGCTTGGTTTGTATTAGTTTAAATATTTTTAAATTGACAATTATAATTTATGTTCAATTTTTTGGATACGATGAATATTTAATATAGCTTTAATTTATAATGTTTTTTTATATTTTAAATTCACAATTATCAATCATGTAAGAATTTTAGTATGTTGATTTCTTTTTAAATGTTTAGAATATGATTTAAATATGTATTAATTTAAGTAAAAAATATAACAAATATATTTAGATGTAGTAAATACGAATTAAATACGATACAAGCATGACACAATATGGCACGAATATAATTCAATACGAATGCTTATCGGATTGAATTTAAATGAAAAAATTTAACACAAAAATAAAATAATACGATAAAAATTAAGGTTTAACAAAACTCTCTCTCATTCCTAATTAAATGGTTTAAATAATGAGTTCAAAAGAGAATCTTCATTGTTTTGGTTCAATTAAAAGAGAATCTTCATTGTTTTGGTTCAATTAAAAGAATCTTTGGTCATAGAGATCTACAAAATTCAGACACTTGTATAAACAACTCGTCTATACGAGAGGGCTCTTATTCATCAAAAAATATACTTTAAATTAAAAATTAAAGCCTAAAGCCTAAACCCAAAAAATTAAAAATAAAAATAAAAACAACCATCAATTTTCTCACCCACCAAACACATTTCATAAATTTGATAGAAGCTGTTGACCATTTACGCTTGTATCGACAAAAGAAAATTTAAGAACCAAAATATGGCAGCAAATTAATAAAAGCCTCTGATTTTTTAATTCGGTGACGGAAAAAAAAATGCTAGGATAGTACATATAACAAAACCAGAGTCGAAACTAATAGAAAACAAAGCAGCAGAGAAGAACATTAGTATATCAGAGTTTCCACTTGGGAACTAATAGCAAAGGTTTCACCATCTGCAATGTCAAGCCAAGCTTCTCAGTCGTATCAATGGTTGAAGCATCCTCACCGTTTGGAAGAGACCAATCAAAACAATGGAGCAAATAGGCTAAAATCAATTTCCCTTGTCTATTTCCCATGGACAGTCCAGGGCATATTCTTCTACCCGCTCCAAATGGCAAATACTCATAATTATGACCTTTGAAATCCAAATCTGAACCAAGAAACCTTTCTGGTTTGAATGATAAAGGGTCCTCCCAGAATTCAGGGTCTCTTCCAATTGCCCAAACATTCACTAAAATCCGAGTGTTCTTTGGAATTGTATAATTCATAACTTCACAAGTTTCAGGAGCACAATGCGGTAGAAGGAATGGTACAGGTGCGTGCAATCTGAGTGTCTCTTTAAAACAGGCTTCCAAATATGGAAGCTGAGAGAGAACCGACTCTGAGATGGAGTTTCGGTCGCCGAATGCACTTCTGAGCTCTTCATGAACTCTTTCCATGGCTTCTCTGTTCTTCAGAAGCTCAGTCATTGCCCACTCCACTGTAATAGTAGTTGTGTCTGTGCCTGCAGTGAACAATTCCTGCACAGCAGAGACAATAATAACACCAACAATGCTCAAATTCTGTCATTTTTCTTTTATAGCTAAAAATGGACAATAAGTGTTTAATTGCCTAATTACCATAACCAATTGGTGGATCTGATGGTCTGCGAACTCATTTTCAAGCATAGCATCCAAGAAATCACGCTGCTGTGTTGAATTCTTGGCGCGGCCTTCTTTTCTTTCATTGACAATTTCTTCCCATTCAGCCGTGAATCGACTGGCATGCATTTGGGTATTTTTGCTTATCCCCTGAAGATCCAGGCCTGCTAAAATAGGGAAAAACTCTGCTAAATTCACCTTACCTGCAACCTCCCCAAGCTTCCTGTAATGGCCTTTGCATCCACTGCAATCTCCTTCTTCAAAGCCTGTCAGATCCTTAGAGAAGAAGAGATTAGACAGAGTGTTGAAAACAACAGTGAACACAGCGTCTTTAATCTTCACCGCTTGCCCTTCTTTACCGCGCACAAAATCCACCATTTCAGCCATTTTAGTAGCTCTTAAAGTGGTCTGCGATTCAATTGCATTGGGCGAGAAGAGTTCAGTCCGGCACATGGTCCGCAGCAATTTCCAATGTCCGGTGCATTCGGGTGCCCACATAAGCGACGCGGGAGCGAGATCGGTGTGTTTGGGTTTGGAACTTGTCAGCTTCTCCGGTATGTATCGAGCAGAGAGAAGACGATCGTGGTTTTTGAGTATTTCGATTGCAGAAGAAGGTGAAGACGCAACGATATGGAGTCGAGATCCTAATCTGAGAGAAATCAAAGGTCCATGGATTTTGGCAAAGTGGGTCATGCTGATATGGCCCTGTTTACTCATTTGGGGAAGGTTGCCGACGATTGGCCATGGTTTTGGGCCTGGTGGGGTTTTGACAGATCGGGAGGTGAATTGCTTCCGAACGAAGAAGATAAGAAGTAGAAGAAGAAACAGAAACAGAAGGGAGGGGACGGAGAAGTAATTGACCATTTTTGTGAAGAGAGTTTGATCCATAGAAGCTTTTTGTGGGAAATTTTGAGAGATTTTTCAGCTCTTGAAAGAAAGAAACTGAGAGTGAGGTCAATCACTTTCACTCGCCGTGGTACTCTCTGAACTCTTATCGCAAGCTCTTCCCCAATTTATCTGATGCAGAAAGGGTATGGATTTCACCTGCCGCCGTTATTTAAAACTATAAAATAAAAAATTATATTTTTTGTATGCTCTAATTTTTATTTTTGTTGAATATTTTTGAACGCTCTAATTGATAATAAATATAGACTCAAAACAGTAGAATTTGCAATTTAAACCATAATATGCTTTGAAAATAATTTATTAATTAATATATTAATATTAATAATACAATTATAAATAAATTTAAATTATTCTGTTTAATTTAAAATTGACAAAATTTTTAATATATTATTAATTTTTTATGCGGTGTAATATTAATAAAAAATATTAATGGTAAAATTACCAAATCAACTGAGGTTTAAATATAAATTTTCTATTCTAAGTATATATATATATAAATTTTCTATGATCTGAATCTGACTTTATTTAATTTTATTATTATTATTTGTACCCGTGAGTTTGGCACAAGTAACCATGCAATTTGTACAAAAATCTAAAAATAAAATATTTACAATTTTATTTAACCTCTCGATTACTTAATTCATTGCACAATTAAATTCCACTCATTGCAGCAGTATTAGTTTCACATATCTTCGGAGCATTTTCGTATAAATTGCTATATATTTGGTATAAAAGTAAATATTATTTAAATTTATATAGTATAAATCAATGATCAATTTAAAAATTATTTTTTAATGATAAAATATATAAAGATTATTTATAATTATTAATTAATTATATATTTTATTAAGTATTTTTAGTTTTTGAGCAAATTAAATTTTTAAGAAAAATTTGACTTTTTTGAAAATTTGATAATGTCTGACAGAGTCTTTAGAACTAGACATTTACTTTGATAACATTTAGGCCATGTCAACTTAACATTCATTATGAACAATCCATTTAAGAGCATTTTTTTAAAACAATGTCTATATGTATTTATGTGGCATGTTAATTTTAACAATTCACATTACATTAGAAATGCTCTCACATAATGACTATTAAATCCGGAATTGAAATAATATTATATAGAAAGCATGTAAGTTAAATTTTAATTAATTAAAAGTCTCATTGGAATGCATGAGCAAGGAAAGAAAGAGAGAATTACCAAAAAAAGGAAAGAAAGATAGAAAGCAAGATTAAATTTTAATTAATTAACAGTCTCATTGGAATGTATGAGCAAGGAAAGAAAGATAGAATTTCACCAAAAATAAAAAAAGGAAAGAAAGATAGAAAGCAAGAAATTTATATTAATTATGAATATGACATAATTTAATTTTGTTATTGAGTCTTGTTGGTTAGATTGAACTTCGAAAGCCACAGTAAGAAGATTTGCTAAATTCAATTCTATATATCTAGTATTGAAATAATAATTTAAAATAGATTCTGTCTAATGTGTGAAGGACAGAGCACCCAATTGCTTTTTACCAAAAAAAGAGCACCCAATTGCTTGCACCTTACTTTTCAATTTTTAAAATATTTTAAAAGCACGTGTTCATAAAAAAGGGCACGTGAGGGAGTCACTGCTAGAAGTCAAGCCATTGCCTTGGAAGAGATGAGACATTTTTGGTACCGGTTAGTATGCAGGATCGGATTAGATCAAATATATCTGACATGATTGAATCAGATTTGATATAAATAGAATTTGAGAAATCAAATTTTGTCCTATATTTGGTGAAATTTCAGATTAGATGATAATATTTGATATACTGTGTTTAGTACGGTTTCGGACCGAACTGAATTGTATTTCAATTTAATAATATATTTTATAATTTTTAAAATATATTATAAAATGTAATTTTAATTATTAATTTAAATAAATATGATATATAAAATATATTGTAATATATTTCTAATTATATTATTTGTTGAAATATAATATTATGTCATTTGGAAAATATTAAATATAATTTAATACAAATATATTATAATTTAATACAAATATGTTCACAACAACATATAAAAAATTACCAAAAATAAAAAAATAAAAAATGAATTAACCTAATACATATGTGCTAATATACTCATAACAGCTACTCCAACTGTACAACCGACAATTAAACCGATAAAAAACGAACATCTATTTATGCTTCAATAACTGAGTTTAGGGTGATTAATCTCTATTCCTACTGTTGAACATTTATTATTATTATTTTTAATTGCACGTTCAATAGATGAAACATAAACTATTTCTGCTTCATCTATTGAACGATATGATTTGTATGAGTTGTCTTTGAATCCATAAATTTGTTCTTGACATTCTACCCATGAGTCATAAATTTCTGATCGTCTTCCTTTGAACACAACATATATTTTTTGATCTGTCATTACTAGAATTTATATATATACAAAATATATTAGTGTAATTTAATAACAACAATATTAGAAACATTATAAAATAAATAAACATAACACAATTATCATTAATATTGTTCATATCCATATAAATAACATTAAAGTAAACAATCCACACAACTAATGCTCAATACCATATCCGGTTAAAAACATAAAAAAGTAATGATAATAATTGAAAATACTTAAGACAGAGTATTTTCAATATCATATGCATATCAACCTCTATCAACCTGTTGATGAACCTCCAATCAACCCATGAATATACTCAATTTTTTCTTCATCATCTAATCTAGTAAACGCTCTAAACTTGTGTGGCTTTTCACTAATAATATCTATAGCCTTAGTTCTAACACTAACCGACAACCCAAGCCTTCTAAGTTCAGCACGCAAAACTTGATGCGTTTCTTCAGTAAGTTCAGGATGTATAGAATCATCTAGTTTTTCCAACAGTTCCCTAGATTCACCCATCATTTTCTCCAGTGATTCAGCAATGCGTTCCAATCCACTACTTATTGCATTAGACGATCTAGTTCTCTTTCTACGATTGATCTGGTGAAACTGTGAATTTTGGCCAACTGACATGGAGAATCCTCTTCCTCCTCTCCAGTGTCAGTTGGATCTGCAGCCATGTCAGCAGGAGTTTTAGCATCACTACTGGTCGCACGATCCATTCCAAATATATTAGCCAACCTTTCATACATGGAAAATGGTTTATCCTTCCATCTGTCAGCATATTTGTTAATCAATGTAATTATATGCAGTTCAATGGTTAGAACAAATTTGTAACATAAACTCTCACAATAAATTAGTTGCAAATTTTTTTGATCAAACTTTAACATAGTTTGCCCAAACATCATCACTGTCGACTTCAATACACTTCTTTGCGTCATTACATCCAAATACACTTTTGTTTAACATGTCGAAAACGATTCCATAATCTTTTTTCCACTTCTTTATTTTAGATTAAATGTGTGGATTGGCTTTCAAATCGCATCCTGGATACAAATTGGCTAAGGATTTTTCAATAAAATTGAATGTGTCAGGTTTGAAAGTGTCATTTTCAGTTCTGTACCCTTTCGCCACTGCATCATCAATAATATTCAACAGTGTATCCTCTTCATTCTTACTCCACACACGCCTATTAAACTTCCTTGTTCGTTGATTGCCATGGCTGCTACTTGCACTTCGCATTTCTAAACCAATTTCACAGTAAAGGCAAAAACCACAATATCAACAAAAACATAAAATTGTAGCAGTTTATTCAATGCAAGTAAAATATTCAAAATACAACATCCATATTACAAATTCATAAAATAAAGAAAATACAAAGTTCTAATTAAGAAGCATATAAAAAACAAATAGTTTTAACCATTCCTATTTGCCATTCATTCATCGTACACTTGTGTAGCTAAATTATCCCTCCACTCACTCCGTTCATTTGATACCTCAATAGATCCTATCATTTCATTGTCTACTATTGGTTCGACACTTTACATTTCATCTACATCAAGTTCAATTGGATCAATTGACATTTCGAGGAACCCATTCAATTTTTTTTAGGGAAATCCTTTTGCATTACTATGGTTTATGTATCCTGCTTTATGTCATTTTGGGTAACTTCCAAAAAAATAAAATAAAATAACTATTAACAAGGCTTTTCTATCATTAGAAATCCAGTATAAATCAAGAAAGCTTGACAAAAATATAAAACATTTCATCCACACTAAAGCTTAATCACTTTACATGAACACAAACAAACAAGGCCTGCAGGAACAATGATAGCACCAGCAAAGCTGACTTCCCAAAAACCAAACACAGAGATATCTATATCCTAATATGGGAGCAGAGCACAACTCTAATATTTTTTTAGAACATACTTTAGTGATTAGCAAAATTTCACAGCAAAGTAACAAACAATTTCATAGCAAAGAAAAAAAAAAATGTTTGACCAACATATATCAGTGATTATTCTTTCCCCTAACAGCAAATCCATCATGATCAACAAAAATAGCAAATCCTGATCAACAAAAATTGCAAATATAGGAGTGAAACTGATTATTCTAATGCAAATCTTGATCAAGTCTTATCATTTACTCATCTTAATGGACTCAGTATTGTCGCAATTCAACAAAAAAGAAGGAAACAACCCTTAATAAAGTTTTTCTAACTGAAGTACTACATAAAATATTCCTAATAGTATTGAATTATTAAAGATTCAACATACCATGCTTAAGAAAGTCAAACATATGCATTAGATTTAGAGAATTTACCTTGTTGAGCACTGAAGATAAAATAGGGTAATAGATGATATGCAGCTTGAACAATTCTGGAAAGATCTATAAAAAGAGAATGTAAAAAAAATAAAATAAATAGAGACTATAGCTGGTGCAGTGAAAACGAAGAAAAAAGTGAGAAGAAAACGAAGGATGCAGTGAAAACGAAGACTCACCGGAGAGTCTGTAACTGGAGGTGGTGTTATGGCGACGGTGTAGGCAACGAAATAGAGAAGCAAAGCGGCGAGTTGAGAAGACTCGATTCTATTTTGCCAAATCCTCCAAATCCGAGTCCAACTAATCTAGTGAAGACTCTGAAAAAAAAAAAAAAAATAGAGACAGATCTATAAATGAAGAAAAAACGAAGGATGCAGTGAAAACGAAGACTCACTGGATTTCTATATCCGGTTTTCTGGCCACCACCAAACACCAGATAAAGGAGGAAACTAGATTTAGAAATCTAATCTCCCTTCTTATCCGGTCAAACAAACGGTACCTTGTAGTTTTTTTTTCGTTCTAAATTAGTGAACACGAAAATTAAAAACAGAAGAAAACAGAGTAACCAAACTAATTGAAATTGAACACAGAGGTAGTAACTAAAGCCTCGGATTGGGAATAAGCTGCAAAGGGTGTTCCATCTCCAACGACAAGACAAGCTTCTCAGCGGTGTCAATGGGTGAGTTATTTGGAACCGACCAATCAAAGCAATGCAACAGATAAGCCAGAACCAATGGCGCTTGTTTGCTCCCCAGAGGTTGTCTTGGACAACTTCTCCTACCTGCTCCAAATGGTAAATATTCAAAATCATGACCTTTGTAATCCAACTCCGACCCAATGAACCTCTCTGGTTTGAATGAAAATGGGTCTTCCCAGATTTCAGGGTCGTGCCCGATTGCCCAGATATTCACAATCAGGCGCGACTCCTTTGGAATTGTATAATCCATAACTTTACAAGTTTCAGAAGCACAGTGTTGAAGAAGGAATGGAGCAGGTGGGTGCAATCTTAGTGTCTCTTTAAAGCACGCATCCAAATATGGAAGCTGAGAGATCACTGACTCTGAGATCGAATCTCGGTCGAATGCTCTTTTGAGCTCTTCGCGAACTCTTTCCATGGCTTTTCTGTTCTTCAGCAGCTCTGCCATTGCCCACTCGACTACAGTGGTTGTAGTATCTGCACCTGCATTGTACAATTCCTGCTAAAACCAAAACACAAAATTAGCAAAATTGGTCATTAAAAAACGCAACACTGAATTCAAGAGGAACAAGAACAACAAAAAAAGAGATTTTTTGTTTTTATTTTTTATATTTGCATACAATAATCAGTTGATTGATCTGGTAATCTTCGAACTTGTTCTCGAGCATGGCATCGACGAAATCTCGTTCTCTTATGGGATTATTATCGCTGAGACCTTGTCTTCTTTCTTTGACAATATGGACCCATTCACTGTAGATTTGCATCACACACTTGATGGTGGTTTTCTTTAAGTCCCGAAGATCCAAGCGTTCTAATACAGGATAAAAATCTGCTACATTTGGTCTGCCAGCAAGCTCAGCCAACTCCTTAAAATGGGCCTTTAAGCCACTTGATTCCCCATCTTCAAAGCCGACTAGATCTTGGGAAAAGAAGAGGGGAGACAGAGTGTTGAAAATAGTAGTGAAAATGACGTCTTTGATCTGCACAGCTTGGCCTGCTTTACAGCCCAAAAAGCTGACCATTTCGCCCAATTTTGTTCGTCTCAAATTGGCCTGCGATTCGATTGCTTTGGGCGAGAACAGCTCAGACCGGCACAGAGACCGCAAGACCTTCCACTGGCCACTGCATTCGGGAGCCCAAATAAGTGAAGCCATGCTAAGAGGGTCAGGTTAGGAATCGGCAGACTTGTCTGGTAAGTACGGGAAAGAGAATTGACGATCATGGGTCTTCAGTATTTCGGCTGCGGCCGCAGGTGAAGACGCAATGATGACGAGCCGAGTACCTTCTCTTAAGGAAATCAAAGGGCCATAAGCTTTGGCAAATCGTGACAGTGCTATATGACTCTTTGTCTTTTTCCCTATTTGAATGAGGTTGCCCAAAATAGGCCACGGTGTTGGACCTGGTGGTATATTGAAACATGCATGGAGAGCTCAACTTCTTCCAAATGGAAAACAACACTAAGGGTACTAGAAGAAAAACTATGGAGGGAAAGGACAAGTAATTTTCCTCTCTTCCAAACATTATTGCAGCTTCTGTGAGAAAACAGAGACTGTTTGGAAGCTAAGAAAAAAGTGAGAAAAGCAAAGAAAGTTCAAGCTCCAAACTTTACTAGAAAATCAGATTGTAAAATTACAAAGAATCTTTTGCTTTGCAACTCTTTATAAACAGAAAGTAACAACCATAAAACAAAACTAAGCAACAACCTCTAACAGCTTCAAAATTTTCACATGACAATTAACTGAAATGAACACGTGGCAAATCCACTTGGATGCTAACGTGGATATATATATATATATATATATATATATATATATATATGTTGTGGCGATTTTTCGTCTCGGGCTGGGCTCCTTGGGTACCTGCAAAAACGGAGCCAAACCGGTTAGGGGGGCGCCGATGTGGTGGCCGGCGTTTCCCCTCCGATGCTTAAGTCAGTGCTCATCTTCGTTTACTAACCAAAAACAATAAAAAACGATTGGGAAAATGGCTGAAAAGGGGCAAAGGGAGGTCAAATTCGGAGGAGAGAAAGGTAGGGAAATTTCTTGGGAGAGTTTTGGGAGCTGTCTCGCGGAAAAATATCAAGATCCCCCTCCCAATGAGGGGCTGTCCAATTTTGTGAGGTGAGAGAGATGAGAGAGATGATGAATAGTGGTTTGTACTTTATTAGGTAGTGTGATCATTACATGGAAGGGTCCAAATCCTCCTCATTTCCCCAAATGCATGGCTTTGTGGTCTCCAGATCTACCAACCTCTAGGCAGCCGGATTTTTTGGAGAAAGGAGAGGGAGAGGGTGGCGGTTTTGGTGGGAGTTGATGATGCCTAGGGCTGCGTGCGGCTCCAAATTTAATTCTCCCTTTTGCCCCTTTTACTCAATACCTCATAACTTACACATGGAGGGTCTAGATTAATTCACTAAAGGCCTGATATCCCAGATAGGAGACAAGTGTCTCTACCCAAATTCATGGGCTTAGGATGTCTTCTGGACTTAAGTGGCCCACCACATTGTTGGGTATTCAATTTATTACCCATAATTGCTAGGTATTGGGCCCAATTAATGGGCAAAAATGCCCATAACAATATACAAGCTTGAGCTGAGCTGAGCTGATTCTTCAATACCTAACAGCTTCTGTTAATCTTTAAGTTCTAGAGGATGGTTGAGAAATTGCAGAGCTTCAAAGTATTAGATGCGAGTCAATACCCGTAATTTAAGACATTGGCTAGCTGAATTGTGGTCTCACTGACCACCTCACTCTCTGTTCAAATTCAATATTATATCTGTTTGGACATCATTAATTTGTTTAATATTTAGAGTTCAATGTGCGATCTGTTCGATTTTCTAGATAACAACAACGGATCTCATTTATTCAGGAAAAAAAAAAAAAACCAATTTTTTATGTATGCATGCAGAACGTTGAGTATAAAAAATGAAGTAAACTTTTCATAGTAAATATATTTAACTAGTGCTCTTTTGATAACTAATAGCAAAATTGATTTGTTCATCAACAAAAATTGCATAACTTTTTTATATTTAAAATTATAGTTAGACTTTGCATCTAATTACAAGCTTAAACAAATTAATTATTTATAATACACTAAATTGAAAGTATTTCAAATTGTTAATTTATAAAATAAAATTCATTTTGATAAAAATGTTTTTATTTTTGTTATTATAAATGATCACTATGACTACTTTATAAATATTCAAGCTTAATATTTTCCATCTCTTCCTCTCCTCCGTTCAGTTCTTCTACCATTATTCATATAAAGAAAGCCTTGCCTTGGATTAAATGACTAGGCTATCGTTGGGGACTATAAAGTAAATTGCCAGTTGAATCTAAGAATTTTTGTACGGGTAACCTATATTACCAATATTTTAACTATCCCTGTCCAATCTTTTATTTCTATCTATCCATGCCCACTCCCTTATCTATGTTTCTTATTTTACCATTTTCTCATTTAATAATGTGTACAGTGTACATACCAATTCTATTATTTTTTTAATGATGATATCAACCATTTAATGTGTTTAATGTTGTTTGTATGTTTTAAGTGAAAAAAAAGAAGAAACCAGATAACGGAGGATGAAGACAACAATACCTAACCCCCTCAACACTTAGGCGGTGTGTGCATTTTTTGGCAGAGTGCACACTTTGCCCTTGTTTATTCCACATTGCCACCTAAGGGAGGTCTAAGGCTAGTTGGGTGGTGTGAAGCTGTTGAAAAGTCTCGTCTTTTCATGTCTAATGGCGCCTTAGTTTATTGTATATTGTCCAATATAAAGGCGGTGTGAAGCTAGTTGGGCAGTGTGAATCAATTGAAAAGTCTCATCTCTTTGTGTCTCACATCGCTCTAATTATCACATACCGCCCTTTGATAGGGCTAAACACGGAAAGACAAAACTTCTCGCCCTCTGTCTGACACCGATTAATTCAATGGCCTTGCATTTTTCAAAAGGCATCGTGCTTCCCTGAGAATGAAAAGATTCCTAAACAGTAATGTTATAAATACCTAACATTTTCATTTTTAATCTCCATTACAATCCCTTTTTGAATCTTATGGCAGACAAAAGTAAAAATGTAGTGATTCTATCGGATTCTCCACCATAAGAAAGATGAGGTCCACGAGTCAACTACAAGGGCCATCAAAGATGAGATGCCACAGGACCTGGACAAGCTTTTCCACTACTACCATAGACACCACCACCATCAACCTTCTCGTCAATCGTCATGTGGGAATCCTGCCGACAAAATTCATTCTGCTTCGAAAGTATTTGTGATGAGTGCTATGTCAAGAAGGAAGCCGCTAGCTTCATTTTTGGTTACTCATTCTTGGAGCATCACTTTTGGATAAGACTACTCAAATGTGTTTGATCCGACAATGGTGACAATCCAGAACAAAGTGCTGACAACACTAATAGAAATTTGAATTTTTTATATTTTTTTTTTGTACTTTTCCAATGACCAATGTAGATGTATGTAATAAAACTATATGTAATCCGGTAGATTAAATTTTGACTTGTAATTAATATAATATCATATTTTGACTTGGCATTTTGATATTTATTAGTATTTTTGATGTTTATAAGCATAATATGTTTGATGTTTAATACCATAAAAAATTAAACCAAAATAATCATGGTGTATTTGTGGAACGGAGGTTAAAGACGATATTGAGTGGTGTGTTTAGGGTTTATGGTGGGGTTTACACTGTCTTTGACCAATGCAATGTGTGTTACCAATTAATATAATATCATATTGGGCAGAGAACAAGGCTATGAGGGTACAACCTCTTTTGTATTTTCTTCATTCTTAGTTGCACATACCGCCTTTTTAAAAATGAGTGTGTTTTATTTATATAAGGTGGGGAGGGTGTGAGTAAAGTTTTTTTATGTTGTCTTCGTGGTTTTTAATTTTTCCTCTTCAATGCTCATCATTGTGTCGTTTCTTTTTAATTTTGATTGAAATTTGTGTCTTTTTCGCCATGGGCTTTGAGGGCGGTGTTTTTTATTTTTCTTCTAGGTGGATTGGGGGGTGGTTTATTTTCTAGTTGTGTGGTGAGAATGGAGATATGAGAGAGATTTAGAAAAGAAGAAGGTGGGAAGGTAAAATGTGGGATATAATGGGCAACATAAAAAAATAGATGGGCATAGATAAAAATAAAAATTTAGATATTAATAGTTAAAATGTTGATGAAACATCTGTACAAATTTTTTTTGAAATGTAAGATGTTACTTAAAGCTAGACCGAGTAGCCTTTGGATATAAACAGGCCCGGCCCAAGCTCAAACTATAGTCTTGTTAGTGGTTCTAGCTAGAAGGTCTCCATGCGTAATTCTAAATACACCTAAACATTACATTTTACATTTTTCTCTTTATTTTAAGTTTTATAAACAAAATTTATCTCTTCACTTGCAAGCACTCATCTTCAGTTTTGCTGTTTAGAAGACTATTGTCCATCTGATAGTAAAATTTGTCTATAAAACTTAATCTAACATATGGTTGTCGGGTTTTTATATGTTTGGACTAAAAACATATCAAATAGAAGTATTAGTTTCTTTTTTATCATTAGCTTGATGGTCTTGGTTTAGTGTACGCTGAAATTTGATATTGTTTTTTTTTTTTAAAAAAAAACAAGAGAGAAAACATAGATAGTTTGAGGTTGTAACCGAAAGAGAAAAAAAGAGAAGAATAACTTTTACATGCAAGAAAACTATTCAGGCCAATTTTCATTCATCATTTCATAGATATTTATAGAAATTACATTTAACTAAAACACAATATATTTCGTATTAGTAATATCATCCTACCTACTATCCGACATTTCTTCAGAATATGTATTTGAGCTTTCCCAAAGAGGTAATAATTATGGATGTCTTACTTTGTGTGACGTTTCTTTAATTTGATCAGACACATGCTTCCGAATGTGAATGTTGGCTGAGGCGTCGGACGCTCCTGAGTATTCGGAATGAGAGACTTCTTAAACATGAATATTTTCTTCGGACATTTTATATTGAGACACTGAGGTCTCAACCTTAGACATTTTATACTGAGACAATTTGGTCTTAGTCTTGGACATTTTATACTGAAACATTTCAGTCTTAACTTCGAACATTCAATTTCAGACTTCATTTTCAGCCAGATACTCTTACTCTAGGACATATAAGCTTTAGAAATGTCTCAAACGTTGCTTTGACATTTCTTAGCTTTGTCGATGTCTTAGAGATGTCGTTTCAGCATTTCATAGCTCAGACATTTACATTGGACATTGTTACCTCAGCATTTTTTACATGCTTCATTCGGCAAAATTGCCACCTTTCAACAATGGTTACAATAAACCTGTAATTTCTCTTTTGCAGGCACTCGTCTTCATGTCAATTGTGTCTGATAGCAAACTTATTTTCCCTTTTTTCTATTCTGTGCTGGTGGTATATGCCAATTGCATCTGTAGTGGCCAAATGCAGGATCATCTTGATTACAATACTACTAGTTTAATATTTATCCTTTCTTTCATCGATAATAATTTTTTAATAAAAAAAATGAATGTAGACAATTTTTTTTTTCTTTTTTAAATTATGAACTAAAAAATACTAGATATCATTGAACTGTAATATTGGCGGAAGCTTTCATTTTAAGTCAGTAGCTACACGTGAAAAATATTAATAATAAATAATAGAAGAAAAAGATAAAAGATAAGAGCGTTAAAATCATTGTATTGCCAGAATTGGGAAGGCATAAACCGTGGAACACCTCGTACAGCATGTATGAATAAATGTTTTAAATAGTTTTTTACTATTACTCGCTATGGCTTTAGGGTGCTGCCAGTGAAGAATATATATTATTATTATTATTTTTTAGTCAATAAAACAGTGCAATATCCCATACTTCCAGGTCTGGATTGTGTTATTTTCACGGTGACTAAAAACAAATTAGCTTATCTTATATGTGAGCGTTAAACTATAGTAAATCTTTGGTAGTATAACCGAGGTTAAATCTAAATTTTTAAATAATATTTATTTATAATAAATAATATTATTCATAATAAATAATATTAATGTATTATATATAATATTTTATTCATAATAAATAATTTTAATTTATAATGAATAATATTTTTTTATAATAAATAATATTATCTATATTAAATAATATTTTACTTATAATATATAATATTTTATTCATAATATATAACATTTTTGAAAAATATTTCTTAAATTCTGAAATGTTGTCATATTTTCATTCTTAAAAAATGATATTGTTAATAAAGACTTTTTATCTGTCCTTCGACGTCGAGGGTATAATTGCCATTGCATTGTGACAATTAATACGAGTCGGCAACGCTTATGTTATCATTTGACCCCAATAGAAATTATGTTCTCAAAAATGAAAAAAAAAAAATTAGATAAGTAATATATGCTTAATTAATTATATGAGCGGGTCATTTTTTATTTTTTATTTTTGCAATGATGAACAGTGTAATTAAAATGATTACGAGATAATGAACATTAATTTATTCTGCATCATCTGTAATAAAAGTATTACGAAAGTAATAAAAATGCTATCACGATATTATATTAATCCTTCAGCATAAAATCAGTCAATCTATGACTAAGCAAATAAGACAGAATCTATTACAAAAAAAAATTAGACAGAATCTTATTCACCAAAAAAATAAAAAAAATCTTAGAAGCAGTTGCTCTGATCTTTAAACTATTCTGCTTTTGCAGAATATTATTGCGTAAAATATTCATAACCCATAAGATTGGTATTTTTCTTTTATTTTTATTTTTCTTTATTGGCCGACTCATTATAAATAAGAAACTTTCTAATTCCAACTTTTCAAAATACTGGTAACATCTTTTTAAAACATAATTCAATATCAAGCTAATTAATATATATTGTTTTCCACTGATTATATTAATTTTGTATGCTTAACTATCATACCATGATTTCCAATCTCCTAAATGTTTAACACCAGCAATGGGAAACCAGCAGCCATGTTCTCGAGGACAGGATGAGTACTCACCCGAAGCCATGGCTTTGTTTGGGTACTTTTTTGGTGGATATGGCGATCCCAGATACCTTCCTAGATATCAGGTGATTATAATTGGGTGTTTTAAAAAGAAACTACTATTAGTTTTCCCTTTCCAGCTGACTATTAAAAGTATTTTTTATTTTTTTATTATTCAAAAACAAAATTAAAGAAATCAGTAAAACTGTTAAAATATATAAATAAATTTCAAATCCATTTCTCACGAGTTTATAAGAATAGTTGATATTGAACTGGTGATTTCATATGGTATAAGATGTGCATGTTTTGGGTTTAATACTTCTTATTAGAAGTTTATTTTAACCATACAATATACCTATCGAAATCGAACTCCTTAGGATAAGTATAATCTTGTTATTGTAATCTAAGAACTTAACATTTCCACTGGAAAAAAAATAATAATACAGGATCTGCATAATTAGAGAGCTGCACGATCTAGATTGCTTGTAATCAAATAACACTACAAAAAATTTGGCCTACAACAACGAAAATTAAAGCTACAAAATAATTTTTGTGACAGAATATACCTTTTCAATTTCAAAAAAAAAATTTCGTGACTATTTAAAAAATTTGTTATTTTCAGTTACAAAATTTTAAATCGGAACATGTTTACGTAACTAATGAGTCAATTTTTCGGAGGAAAATTTTTCCTCAAAAAGTTTAAAATCTACTGTTACAAATTTTTTATTTTCGTGACTAAATACTCTGAGTTTGACTGGTCAACTAATGAAATTCACACAGTCACAACAAATTTTTCGTGACAGAATAATTTTTTTTCCATTAAATTTTTTTTGACCAAAACGGTTTGTTCCCTTCATTTAAAATGGTCTGGTGTGGCCTTTGGTGTATGTTGCGAGCAGTGGCTGCCTTTCCACAGGCACCCACTGTCCCGGCCAGCCTAACCCAAAATCTTTAGTCACAGAGGAAGCGTTGGTGTGCTGAATCGCTGAAATCGCCACCGCATCGCTAAAAGACCTCCGCCGTCTACTTCTGGCTTTGTGCGTTGAATGCAGAGGTGGGTTGTTCATAACTTTTCTCATATTGTTTTGAATGCTTTCTTCACGGAAATGACCTCTTTCTTTTCTACAATGCTGAAACTTTGCAGCACTTTGTATGCTTTCGTGGATTACTTCTTACTATCTGTTAATCCCTTCGATTTAGGGTTTTAATTTTGATTTTGATTTAGTTTTTTTGTAAGTTTCTTTATTTTATTTTTTAATTTAGTGTTCACGTGTTCTTAGTTTTTGTTTATGCCCCTTCTCTATCTGTGATTGCTAAGTGAGTTAGTGAAAAAATTAAAGAGGTCGTCATATATTGAAATCGTATAGGACCAGTTAGTGAAAAAATCGTACAGGGTTTTGGATTTGGACAAGGGGGAAAACAAGCCCATCATGAATATTGCTTCGGAAGGTCATCAAATCTTGAAACCTCGTTGTTTTGCTGCGGCTAATTTCGTAGAGAAAAATGACCATGCCAAGGTGAATGAGAATTTGAGGTTATTCAACAAGTACTATCTTCTATGCGTACAGGTCAAATCTAGGTACTCCTTATTCTTGCTTTTACTCTTCATTATTTTGTATATCTAGTTTTCTATTTTGGTTGGTTATTTTTCTCTGACATTTTTTGTAACACCCCGTCCCAGGGAAAATATTGAAAATTTCTCAAAATTGACCGAGTTGACCAAGTTTGACCAAGGAAGGGCTCGGGGTTGACTTTTTGTGTGAGCGTGCTATGGTTTTGACCGTGGTACCGTTACATAGAGCTAGTCAATACGAGTTCATAGACTAGTAGTAAGCTCAATTTCGAGTTAAGACCGAGAAGTTATGGCTGAAATATTATGAAGGGCATTTTGGTAAATTGTTGTGGCAGGGCAAAATTACTATTTTGCCCCTGCCTTTAACAGATTTATGCAGAAGGTTCTGGAGGCAGAGGCAGGGGAAGGCACGCGCGTTTCCCCCCGGTGGTTTCCTCGCGCAGCAGCCACCCCGTGACTTGCACCTCCGCCGGAATGGCCGTTTTCCGGCCAGATCAGGCCGGAGTTCGCCTGGAGAAAGGAAGCCGCTGATCCTCTCCTCCCTTGGGTACAGATGGCTTGCCGGAAATAAGACCAGATCGCCGGAAAAGGAGAGAAAGCCGGTGAGCTGCCTTATTGAGATCGCCGGATTCCGGCGAAATTGGACCGATCCACTGCCCGGAAAAGTTGGTCCGGGTCCTCCTCTCCCTTTCCCCACCGTTTTCGGGCCGTGAAACGCCGGGATGTCGCCGGAAAAATGGGGAAAGCCGGTGGCTCCCATTTTCGCCGATCGCCGGTTTTCGGCGAGATTCCGGCGATGGGTCACCTCTTTTTCCCCTATTTTGGACCTCCTGAGTCCGATTCCGGTATCCGTTCGCCTCGAATCTTGTTCGTTTGAGCAGTATGAAGGGAGGAGGCTCGGCTGCCATTTCCCGACCAATTTCCGGCCACCACCGGCGGCGGTTGGACGAGGTAAAATCTCGGTTGCATTCTATTGATTACGAGCTTCATTTCGATATATAATTCGGGTATTATAGATAAATATTGAGAATTACCCGGTTTCAAACGGTGTATTTTTTAACGGTTAAATAGGAATTGTAGACAATCGGTGATACAAATGTGTAAATTTGTGTTTTGGTGATTGTTGTGGAACGCATTGTCATGCCGAGAGTGTAATACAGGATGTGAGAGTGTGACCGAGTTTCTTGGGCTTGGAAGTGGTTACGGGTATATTTGTATACTTAGTTGTTAGGTGTGAGAGATGCGGGTTTGTTGGTTAAGAGTTGATTTGGTTGTGTGTGTGAGCTTGCTTATTGAATTAATTGCTGTTGACGGTTTGAGAGCCGATTGGGTTTATGGAATTAATTGTGAAATTGATTGGTGCTTGAAATTCGGGAATAGTGAGAATTATTACGGAATATTTTATATAGTTAAAACATGTGTTAATCTCTATGTGTATTCGGATGTGTAGAATTGTTTTATGATTAGTGGGTTGTTTGGAAACTTGAATTGATTGTACTGAATTAATTGAGTTGCTGGGATTGTTTACATTGAATTATTGTGTTTGGGAAATGATTTTGCTATGATGAGCATATATATTATATGTTTATTGTGTATTAATCATTATAAATTGTGTTTGTGTGAATTAAATGAATGGTTTGTGATTTTAATTTTGTTAGTGGGTGATGTGTGGAATTTATGTTTTATTATGTGGAAATCTATAAATTGTGTATTTTCTTTGGATTAAATGCTGAATGTGTTTGATTGTAGCATATTTGTGTAAATATGCTTTCGGAACTACAGGTAGCTTGATCCCTTGTAGAAAGGGTATGTAGGCAGCTCAGTGTTAAACTGAGTCCAGCTACACCGTACTTAAACAATATATTTGTTTAAGTGTTGAGTTACGTACTAATTGGTGATCTAATTGTGTGGGAAATGCGTGCTGGTAGAATAATTATGGTTTAGGACTGGTTTTTCTTGCAGGTTTGTAGCTTTTAGCATTTTTGGGGAGTGTTAGAAACAGCCGAAATGCTGCCGAAATTTTAATAAAATCTCCGACAGTAGTGAAACCTTTTGGTCTGTTAATTCTTACCCTTTTTAAAATTTTGTTTAGCGGGTTTTCACGACTGCTTGTGGCTTAGTGGCAACATTAAGTCACGCAGGCAGGATCTTTGCGGGTCGGGTCCTGTCATTTTTAGTCGAGGTAGTATAATAAATAAGAGAGCTTGCTCTGTTACTGGTCTATAGGAAAAGGAGAAAAGGTGCACAAAAGAGGAAGCTGATAAAAAGGCTGCCAAAGGTTCTAAATCTAAGGTTTGCACTGCAAACTCTTTATCTTCTAGATATTGTACCTTTAATGAGTTCTAATTCTATTATTACTTTATAAACATTTTGTTAGAAAGGAGCATTACTTGAAGTTACCGAGCACAAAGCAAAGCGACTTGATTTGAAGGCATTATCCAAGGCAAGTAAAGATTCTATAGCTTTTTTTAAATAGATGCTTAATGTTTCTTTGTGAGTTTAATTTTACTAATCCTGTGTTGAAGTTCGGTTGTACCTTTTATGGTGCTTGAAATGGATGTTTTTGTGCCTTCTTAACCTTTTTGTTAACATTTGTGAATTAAATCTTTAGCAAATGTTAGAGACCAAAAAAACCTTGTATAGTGAAAAAAGATTTGGTAACATTCCAGGTTTGTTGCTTTCTCTCACATTGTTTTTACCAATATGTTGTTTGCTGCTGTTGTGTTCGGTTAACTAAACATGTATGCTTTTGTATGATTTTGATCTTTGTCTAACCTTGGTAGAAACATACATTTGTTATATATTTTGTCTTTGTTAAAGTTCATCCTGGTGGCAGGTATTGATGTTGGGCATCAGTTATATTCCCGACCAGAAATGGTTGTTATTGGTTTCCATAGCCATTGGCTGAATAGAATTGATTTTATGGGGGTTTTCTACAGTAATGGGGTAATTTTTTCTTCCTCTTTGGACAAGTATTTAAGTGATGGATCTATCATTTTATTATTTAAAACTTTGTATTTGAATGCGTTGGTGGTGGTATCCGTTGAATCAAAATTAAGTTGCATACCATCTAAAAGGTTGACATTGTTATTCAATTGGTGAAATACTTTTTTGGTGGAAGTGCAGGAGTACAGTAGCTATACATTCCCACTTGCAGTATCTATTGTTTTGTCTGGCATGTATGAGGATGGCTTGAATAATGTGGATAATATTGTGTATACTAGGGAGATTTCTAACTCTCTTTTCAATATGAGTTCACTCTCATTCCTATAATATATTATGTCTCTTTCATTAAATCAATTGCCTCGCAATAGGTATTCAATATATTGAAGCATTTTCTTTTCTGTTTCCATAATTAGGTTTCTTGGTAACAACAAGATAAGTGGTACCCTGCCTCCACAAAAAAAAAAAGTGTATCTCTTATGGTTGTGTAAGTAAATATGAATGTCTGCATTTATCTCTTCTGAAATCCAATATAAAGTTTTCTGATAAACATGCTTCTAGATGGAAAGAAAGTCTCATAGTGCATATAATAGCTTGTTTATGTTAGAATTATGAAGACTTTTGTACCTAAAGCTATTTTGAAAAACCGAGTTCTGCAAAAGCAAATATATTTTGGTTTTATAGATGCCTATTGACAGGACCCGACCCACTTGGATCCTGCCTGCGTGACTTAATGTTGCCACTAAGCCACAAGCAGTCGTAAAAGTCCGCTAAACAAATTTTCAAAAGGGGTAAAAACCAACAGACCAGAAGGATTTCTCTACTGCCGAAAATTCTATTAAAATTTCGGCAGCATTTCGGCTGTTTTTAACACTCCCAAAAAAA
>QANX01003587.1:0-10278 GCA_003254975.1 Ochetophila trinervis
TGCTATTTGGCTCATTTGATTCTCCAAATGCTGAAATCTCTTTATTGCATCATGTTGTCATTGTTGAGTGTTAGTGACTAAAGCTTTCACTATATCTTCCAATGACATAACTGATTAAGGAGGTTCTGCAGGTGGTAGTCTTGGTTGATACAGTTGTTGGTAATGGTTTTGTCTTGGGTTATTTCCATAACTTAAATTAGGATGATACCTCCATCTAGGGTTGTATGTGTTTGAAAATCGATCATATTTGCGTGGTGTTGGTCCCAGAAAGCCACCAACCACATTTGCTTGTTGAACAATCTCATCTTCTTGAAGAGTTGGGCATGAATCTGTAGGATGACCCACATCTGAACAAATTTTGCAGACCACAGCAGCTTTAGCTTTCCCTACAACCAACTATCGAACTAATGATGTTAAGTCAGAAATTTGTTGCTCAATATTAGAAGTACTTACCTCATTAACCTTCTTGAATGGTTGGGTATATCTTGAGCCAAACTGCTGAGTGTTTGCCGCCATAGTAGAGATGAGATGTTTGGCTTCTGCCAGAGTTTTATCAACTAAAGCACCTCCGCTTGCTGTATCCACCATACTCCGTTCCATGGGTGACATTATCTAATAAAAGTATTGGATTAGGAGTTTCCCGCTGATTTGATGGTGAAGGCAACTTGAACACAGCTTTTTGTATTGCTCCCAATATTCATATAACAGTTCACCATCAAATTGTCAAATGCCACATATCTCTTTTCTAATGCTAGCAGCTCTAGAAGCTGGAAAATAATTTTCTAAAAATACCCGCTTCATGTCATTCCACAAATTAATAAATCCTGAAGGAAGGTAATATAACCAATCCTTTGTTGCATCCGTGAGTGAGAAAGGAAATGCTCTCATCTTGATTTGTTTTTCAGTCACACCATGTGGCTTCGTCCTAGAACAAATCACATGAAACTCTTTCAGATGCTTGTGCGGATCTTCACCTGCTTTGCCATAAAAAGAAGAAAGTAAATGAATTAGTCTAGATTTTAATTCAAATGCAGCTTGAACTTCAAAAAATTCAATGCATAAAGTTTGAGAATTCAAATCTGGAGCTGCCAACTCCTTCAAAGTGAGAGGCCTATCGTTGTTAGCAGAGGCTGCCATCTCTTCAAATTTAGAATCACTGTCTGCGCTCAAATTCAGAGTTAGAGTAGGACTAGATGAAGTAGTAGCACTCTCTGCAGCCTTTTTTTAAGCTGCCTTTGTTTATTTCCTTAACTGCTTTGCTGTCTTTTCAATCACTAGATCAAAGCTCAGATCTCCTTCGTTTGATAGTCTAGTCATGCACCTGAAACAACAAAATCTCAAAGCAAATTAACACTAAAATTGGAATAGAAAGAAATTGATGCACAGTCCCCGACAACGGTGCCAAAATTTGATGTGTGTCGTAAACACCAAAATTAATTACTGAATTTAAACACCACCGTAATAGCAGCAAGTTCAGGTCGATTCCACAAAAACTGATGATCAAACTATTTCTATTCCAATTAAAGTAAAATTAAAAAGACAAAATGGGGATTTTATGTTGGCAAATTCAAATATTAAAGAAAGCAATTTTAAAATATTGGAAATAACAATTAGAGAAAACATTGGGTCAGAGTATCTTCAATTACTAAATAACAGGTGATCACAGACACAAATAAATTCTCAATAATCATTCAATGATGGATTAAATAAAAAAGCACGCCCAATTTTATTCTAAATCACAAACAATTAATTGGTTCAGATACGATAATAAACTAATCATAATTCTGAAATACCTATAATCAACGTGACCTAAATCAATTCAGAAAAGCATTAAGAACAAGATCACCCAACAATAAACAAGTTATACAAACGTTGTAAAACTTTAATCTATCTTGTGTTCTCCTAAAAAATTAACAAAAGCTTAGCATGCAATTATCAAAATCAAAGTACTACTAAACATAAAACATTCAATACGATTGAACTCTAATTAGCAAATACCCAATCCACAAATAATTATAATGGATCCAAATTATAATCAAAAGATAATTGAATAATAAACAAATAAATTGGAAGAACACAAATTGAATAATTAAACTTAAATTAAAACTTATAAACCAAGTCTCACACCTTATACTTTAGTAATGAATAATACTCATACCCAAGAGAGAGATTTAGATACTCATAATTGTTAGAAATCTCAATTCTTTGTTGTTTTTGCTCTAAAAACGGCTCTCCTCTTTACAACAATCATAAAACATATTTATACTAAAATCTAGGGCTAAAAAGTCACAAAAAGGCGCCTAAACGCTCAAATTCATGCCCATCCAGGCGCCTGGGCTGCACTGCCTTGCTGCCAATGTCTACTTAATTACGGTTTTACCACTGCTTTTTCATTTTTTTTATTTAATTACGATTTTGCCATTGTTTCTTCATTTTTCATCTCTTCAAGCTCAAATTCACTTAAAACATAGAAAAATACAAATTAATCAATTTTAAGTAAATAAAACATGCTCAAATCAAGTATTAAGGTATATAAAATATATATAAATTGCATGACATCAAATGCTCCCATAAGATGACTAATCATGAATTGCACAGACTTCATTTAAGTTGCACAAGTAGAAACCAAAAAATACAGCACGACATGGAAACTAAAAAACCGAGACAAAGAATCTACACTGACTTACCTCGGGATTCTTTTTTATGCCCACCATCCTTTTCATCAATATATCATCAAAGATAATTACAGTTTCAATTTAAGTAGGTATAATCCTCTAATGTTTATATGTTTATAAATTCATATTTGCATTAGCCAAATTTAGGGACCTGCATGCGTAGGTTTATTAGCATGCATATTCATACATGAGTATACATAGATTTGTTCTTGTATACTTGAATGGGATTTATGCAGGTTCAAATTAAAAAATCATTTTTTAATTTGCTACAGAGCTCATCAAAAACAAAGCTCATCCATAGTTGCTATAAATTAGGCTCATCAAAAGCTACTCAAATGCTCCTCCAAAACTACAAAGACTCACATTATGGACTTCACCAATATCTGGTCACATACTAGATGAAAGCTACAAACAGTATGCATTAGAGTAAAACTACAAACCGGTATTGGACCGGANCGGACTTAGCAACGACCGTCACAATTTTTAATTTATTTTAGGGTAAATGTCACGCGTTTTTGCCCGTCACAAATTAACATGAATAGTGGGGCTAAATCCCTGGGCGGGAAATTTTTTTTAAATTTTTTGAGTTCATCTGTGACGGAAATACAAATTTCGTCACAGATTCCATGAAAAAAAAATAATATAAAATTTACAATGATTCTGTGACAGTGTTATATCCGTCACATTTGGATAGTTTGTTAATTGTGACGGTCATTCCGTCACAATTATACTTAAAATTCAAATAAAGGTTTAGATTTTGACCGGAAAATTTTGGAGGGAAATTTCCCTCCCATACAATAAAATTTCTGTGACGGAATTTTAAACATTTGTGTCACAATTGCTAATTTTATTTTAAATTTTTTTCCTTCTAAATATATTTAACACTTATAAAAAATTAAGATCAATTTCTTCTTCTCATATGTGCAGGGGCCAACAAATCTCTGTTTTGCTTGTGGAGGCCGAAAGTGAGAGGGAGAGAAGAGATAAAATTTGCTTCTTAAATTTCTACCCACCCAACTTCAATCTATTTGTCCACCAAAGGATTCGAACCTTTTAAATCCACTAGGAAGCTTAGATTTTAGCATTTATCTCTCTAGATAGCTCAAAACATTTGATTTTCTACACTTTCATATGTAATCTGTAA
This sequence comes from Ochetophila trinervis, assembly GCA_003254975.1. Classification (NCBI taxonomy): domain Eukaryota; kingdom Viridiplantae; phylum Streptophyta; class Magnoliopsida; order Rosales; family Rhamnaceae; genus Ochetophila; species Ochetophila trinervis. The sequence continues at coordinate 3,820 of QANX01003587.1, forward strand.
TACTCCGTACCAGAAAAATATTAAAAAATAACAAATTTGACCAAGTTTGACCGGGTTGACTGTAGGTGGCCCGAGTTGACTTTTTTTGTTGTTTTAGTTTTATTTTGACTTTGGTACCAATGCCTAGAGCTCATCGATATGAGTTCGTAGACTAGTAGTGTAACATCCCGATTCAAGGAAAGACAGGAAATTTGCAAAGTTGACCAAGTTTGACTGTGAGAGGCTCGGAGTTGACTTTTTGTGTGAGCGTGTTATGGCTTTGACTGTGGTACCGTTGTGTTGAGTTAGTCGATACGAGTTCGTAGACTAGTAGTACGCTCGATTCGGAGCTAAGACCGAGAAGTTATAGGTAAATTTGTGTGAGGGGCATTTTGGTAATTTGGCAGGGACTGGACTTAAAAGGACGAAATTGCCCTTGCTTTGGTTTTAAAATTTCCAGAAATTTCTGGTATTTTCGGACAGACCCCCCCCCCTCGCGCAGCCTCCCCCTCGCGCAGCCCCCCCCCCCTCCGACCTCCTTTCCTCCTTCGCCGGCAACGGCCGATATCTGGCCGGACCGGACTGGAACTCACCCCAAATTGAAGCCGGCAACCTCCCCGACTTAGCGGCACCGGCGAGGACCGGTGAGGACGCCCAAATCACCGGCAAGATCGAGGGATCCGATGAGCCTTCAGTTGCGATTGCCGGATTCCGGCGAGAAATTGGCCGATCCACCACCCAAGAAAGGTCGCCCAGGTCGTCCTCCATCTTTCCCCTCCGTGACCTGGCCGTGAAACCCCGGGAAGTCGCCGGAAAACTCGAAGAAACCGCCTGACCCGTTCTCCGGTCGCCGGATTCCGGTGGTTTCGGGTTGCGGGGTTGGTCCCTCCCCCATATTTGGAACCCTCTGAGCTCGATTCCGACCTCCTCTCGTCCCAAATCTTGATCGTTTGAGCGGTGCAAAGATCGGGTGTTTGGCCGCGGCTTTCCGGTGACTTTCCGGCCACAACCGGCGGTGATTAGGCAAGGCAAGTTTATCTTTGATTCCTATACTCCTCAAGCTTCATTTCAATATATAAGTTGCATATCATGGTTGAGCAATTGGAATTTGTTAATGTTGAGGTTGGATATATTATGATGTGATTGAACTTGTAAATGACAGCAGTATAATTGTACATTTCAAACTGTTTGCTTTGATTGTGGACATTGTATTTTGGATTTATTGTGTGCTTTCTGTGACATTGAAACCAGATTTTAACTTCAAATGTTCTATTTTTTGTAGGCTTTGATCGATCATTTTTATATATAAGAAAGTTCCTATTGAACTTTTCCCTCCATTCTTTGTTTGCAAAAAGTTTTTACAACATACATTTTGACCAGTTAACTTGGAATGCACATTAATTGACTGCATTTGCACATAAGTCACAAGTAGTGAGAGCAAAAAATAGAGAAGGCAGTAATAATTAATATGGAAAGGATGTAGTAAGTAGAAATAAGCTCATGGAAGAACGTGAGAATAGTGTCACTCCCTGGGAAAGGATCTCATCTTCTCAACTTTGTTAAATTTGGTTGTTCATCTTTTAATATGTCATTTTCTTTGGTTCAGTTCATCATGAAGTGTGCGTGGTTTTTGTTGGTATTTTTTGAATTTTTGTACACTATTTATTTTTTGTATGGTTTTGTTAATTTGTTGTGAGGCTGAATCAAATATGAATGCACTGGCTTTGAAGAAGTTCATTGAGGAAAACTAGAATGAGGCATCCGAGTGCGTCCATCTCTTAAGTCAGTGCAACAAATGGGAGACAGAGTGATTGCTGTACGATCACGACCACGAAGCACTGCTGGATTTTGGCAATGAGGCTGATCCACGGGCCAAGGAGGCTGAGCTTCATGTTCAAGCCTTGGAGGAGGAGGTCTGACAAATTGAAGTTCTACAAGAATGAATATGAGGCGCGTGTGGTAAATTTCTTGAAGTGGATTTTGAGTTTTGATGCTTAAATTCAGTAATTTCTTGTTTTAGTTGGTTATATTTTTGTGCCAATATGTTTATCCTGTTCTGCAGAGAGGACCCTTATTTAACTAATTACTTTTCATGTTTATGAAGTTCAATTATTTTTGAATAAGAATGCCAATATTTTAATTTTTTTTCCAAATAAATTGTCATTTTTTGTATCTACTTGCATAGACAATGGATTTGAAAAATAAGAAGTCTTCTAAAAGAAAATTAAAGTATTTTCATTGTTTAGCTTTTTGGTTTCTTTGCTGTGTTTAAATTATTGATTTTGATGTTAACTTTTTTTCTCCCTACAGTTTGTCTTTGCAGTAATCTTTCAGGTCTAAATCTTGATGGCAAACTTTCACCTGCGATAGGAAATCTCAAGGGCCTTCAGTCCATGTAGAGTTATTCGACACTTCATAGTTAGCTATTTGAATTTTTATTTCCTTAAATTGTTGTCGAGTAGAAGCATTGAGAGAATGTGGTAAAATTAAACATTTAATTTGTAGAGAGGTTATACATTTTTGACATTTCTTTGTAAACGTTAATATTTTTTCAATTAAGCATGTAATAGGACAAATGCTTCAGTATCAAATGTCTTAATGTTAAATGAATTTCTCAAAGTTGTTTGACTACTTATTCTATTTGAATTGTACTATTTACTGATTATATTCAATGTGATGTGTTTGTATGGAAGAGATACCATATTAACATTAAATGTGAGAGAAACAAAATAAGTGAATAAAAAATAATACAAAAATATAACTGGAAAAAGTGAAAAACCTGTATATTGTGACGGTATATAGATTGTCACAGTATGTTTATTGTGACAATTTACCGTCACAAAACCGTCACAAATATGAAATTGTGACAGTTCAGCTCGGTCACTAAATCAATGCAATATATCATTGTTTTCACAAGTGACGGTATCTAGATCGTCACAGTATGTTTACTGTGACGGTCAACCGTCACAAGACCGTCACATATATTATATTGTGACGGACCAAATTTCGTCACTGAAATCCTGCCGGCGGCGACTCGCCGGAATGTCAAAATTTCCTTTAATATTTGTGACCAAATAATGCCGTCACATAAAGGCAGTTTTTTGTTACGAGGAACAGTATTCCGTCACGGAAACCCTTTTGTGTCGTGGCTATTGCGACGGAAGTGTGACGGATACTAATCCGTCACAGAAAGTGGTTTTAGCGACGATTCCGTCACATATACTACGCCTTGTGACGAATTTGCTTCCGCCACAAAACCCCCGTTTTTTTTGTAGTGACCCCACATATGAACATAGTCCTATATGCACATGTTTAAAACTCAACAATTTACACCGTATCTAACATAAATACACACACATATATATAGTTTTCACAGCCATATAGCCCAGCAAACTAGCTAGCTAGCTGCTATTATATAGTAGATGCAGTAGATGTCCCAAAAACAGGGAAAACTATTATTGAGGAGGGACCAAAGTGAGGTAGCAGAGATCAGACCAAGATATATAATCAGTAGTTTTATATTATATGAAGCACAATTAGTAATGTTTATTTATTAAAGATTTCAATTTATTATAAACTTAGAAAAAAAAAATAAGAGGACTCAATTAACATCAGGATTTTAAAATGTTGTGACGATTTTTTGAAAGCTATCTCCATATTTTTGAAGTTGCGACCAAATCCTATAAAATAATAAAAATTGGTCAAAGGGATGCCGGTGTAGTAACCGGCGTTTCCTCTCCGATGCTTAAGTCAGCCATTGAACTCATAGGTAAATAAATAACTTAAAATAACATGGAAAAATAAAGAGAAACGAGGTAGAAAAAATCGGTCAAAGAGAGGTGTTTTTAGCTCCAGTGGTACTGGTTGGCTGGTTCCGTGAACAATGCCGCCTCCACCTGGTCATGCCTCGAGAAAACCAAAAAAGACAAGAAGCTTAGATGGGAGAGATCCAAGAATTGTGGCTCCTAAGTTTCCCCAAAGTCAAAAAATATGATCCCTTCTTTCCTTGTTTTTTTTCTTTTTATTCTCTTTTTTCAATTGCCAAGATTCAAATTCCAAAAGACCTCTTTTAGATGAGTGACACCTAGCACTATTCTCATTAGTCTTTGGGCTTAGGGTTTTGTTTGTAATGAATGTCTGACCCACCACAATAATTAAGTATTTATGCATTGTCCAAATAGTAATGTATTAAGCTCATTGGCCAAAAATACCTACCACACAAAATATATTCTAAATAATTGGACCAATCTCATGAATATATACCTAATACCTTAATGAATCCATTATTATGGACGCTTCCACAATGTTATTTGGGATATACCCAACTGGCGAGTCCGTTAATGTGGACACTTGATGGCGAGTCCGCTTCCACAATATAACTTCCACAACATTATTTAAAAGGGCGCAGGGTGACTTTAATTCATTGATAGCGAAAGCTCAAAATGTGGACGCTTCCTTGTATGAATTTTGGATTATTACTTCAACCCCTGGATCTCCTGGTGGGGACCCAAGCCGATTAGTGGATATGAACTTTTGAAAATCAGTTGTTAGTTCCTTAGTTTTTTTTTCCTTGTTCATACATATATAATGATTTCCATATCAACTTGACCAATTAACTCACCTTATAATATTAATTAATACTCTCTTCTCCTTATCATCTCTGACTAATTTTATGAATATCAAGATTAAAAACCACGTTTAGCGTTTGAATTTGGCTAATCAGATTTGCGATTCAATGTATAAGATATGAACCATTCTTATTCAATATATGATAGGATGAATGTGGATTACTACCACTCAAAAACCAAAAAATTAATTAAAAAAAAATTGAATATGTTAGTAGAATATATTATATATCTGGTTGGAGGGTGGCCCGGCCTCTGTGGCTTTCCAAGGTTCTGGATGATGTTGTTTCTGGTTTTTCTTCTTAATAGAAGTTTTGTTTGTTTCAAAAAAATTATATTAATATAATTTTTGTTACAATGGATTTGCAACGCCTACCATACATATATACACACACATAAATGCATCCATATAAAGTTCTTTTTTAACAAATAAAACTTTAGTATTATTAATAATACATTTTTAAATTTTAGCTTTTATTTCAAAAGCTTATGTATAGTTGATTAATTAATATCACCTAAATATATATATATATATATAATTTATTTTTTCAAATTAGATAGGAGAACTTTAGCTCAAGTCTTGATCAAACTTTGAATGAATTATTACTAGTAACATTTTTCAGTTAGACGATCCCAGATGAACATATAGCTAAATGGTCTATGAATAATTTGCTTCTCCATCCGAGTATTAATTAAATTAATTTATTTACCTTATTTGGAGGGATGCCTTAAAATTTCTATCAATTAATTAGGTCACAAACTTTGACGGGAGTCATGGAGGACGAGGATATTCCTCCAAGCCAACTTTCTTCAATAAAACTGTACGAATAAGGTTCCTCCTCCGTCGTCTTCTATTTTTATAATGATTTAGAAGTCTTGGCAAAAAAAAATTATAATAAATAATAATAAAATAGAAATCAAAATATAGGTTAGAATCTTAACGGAGTCTTTTTAGTGGGATTGTATATCATTCTCTAAGTGTTTATTGGATGCGCTAGGGTATTATAAGTTTTATTTATAATAACCATGTTAGTTGTAAAAAATATAATAAATATTGTCATTTTAAATAAATAAACAGTATTGTTAAAAAAAAAATTAATAGTTATATTATGAGTTTTGACAAACAAATATGGCAAGAAAGAAAAAGAAATTAACTAGCAAAGTGATCCTTTATTTTTAGAGGGTCTTTCACACAAATCAGTGAATCAACAATTCCATATCATTCATCTTCCTCTTAACTCTCTCGTTATCTTATGAATTTGTATTTCTTTTTCACTCTTTTCTCCAGCTTCCAATATGGCTACCAACTATCATTGTTTCTCATCATCATCACCGCTGATCATTGCTTCTCATCGTCGATCGATTTTATTGCCACCGTCCGTTTGATTCTCTATTGTACTCTTATTAGCTCTATAGAAGTACCTTGGTTCTGTCACCCTCTGTAGAAATTTCTATAATTCTCTCTTTATTTCATTATCTATTTTTTTGATCGTTTGAGTATGTCATTTTTTAGATGGGGTTTTCATAATTTATATAATTTAGAGAAAAATTATTATTTCGGTCAGAACCTAGAATAATTAAGGATTCTAGTTCGTGGCTTCAGCTTTTGTAGTCAATAAATGACTGGGTTTGGTGTGTTTTTTATTTATCATCACTATAATATTGAATTCTATGAAATTAAATCTAAAAGTATTATATATTTAGGAGTAGAAATTACACTCGGGTTTCGTTTATCTTTATGGTGTGGATTGGGTGTCCATATATAGTTTTTAATGCTTCAAATTATTTGACATGTTAAAGATTCGTATTTTTATTTGCCTTTGTTATGACCATGAGATACAAAAAGGAAGAACTT
>QANX01003590.1:0-16296 GCA_003254975.1 Ochetophila trinervis
ATAAAACATAAATATTTATCTCTTCTTCTGGTAAAATCACTAAAAACTTAGGCCATAAGTATAATGACCCCATAATTTCTCATACCAATGTGATGTCAAAAAATTTAAGAGGTAGAACTAATTCAAGAACCAATGCCTCCACAATATTGAATCGCATATTTTTCATCTCACAATCATATATCATGGCATACTGCTTCTAGATCACACATAAGGTACATTAGTCTAGCTGGCATTATATTTTCTATGGTGTATATAACAAGCTTTCACTGTAGATCCTGCAAAACAATAATTAATTAAATATGTAGAACTTAAATTTATATTAATTATTACAAATAACTAAGTAAATTATTACCTCTGTAGATGTCATGGGATAGGGATCTACATGTACTAGTAGTGGAGGAGGATTACTGAGCTGCTGCACCTCATCAGGAATATTTGCGCCCGCTCAAATGTTTTTAAGATACTGATCAGTCATGAAATCTGAATTAGGGTTGGTCAAAAAGTCATCATTTGTCATGGCCAATTATGTAGACAACAAAGTATTACTCTCTTGGAGGTCGCAAATGATCTGTGAGAGTTGTTTTATCTACTCATCTTTCGCACTTTCTTTCTCATTTGTTTGTTGAGTTATTTGTATTTAGTGGGGTTAACACTTTAGCCTTTGCCTGTACTCGACACTTGTACTCGGGAGTATCCAACACGTGAGTCAAAATATCGTTGGACAAATTTATCTCGATATTCAGCTCTCCACAAGCTACTTTCTCTCACATATCATCCTGTAATATTTATAAAGCATGAAAGTATTAATGAAAGTATTGCCTAATTAATTAATATAAATGAAATATTAGAAAAGTTAATATTTACAAAATTATTAATTTACAGTTTTTTTCTGCAATCGCAATAACTTTTGGTGTAAGAAATTTTCCTTTCTTATTTGGCATAATCCGTGGAATGGGTGAAAAATACCACATGACTTTATGAGGGACGTTTACACATTTATTTTCATCATCAGTTTTCTTCCACCTCGATACTCCACATTTAGGATAATTATCTTGCGCTGTATACTTTTTTCAATAAAAGATGCAATTGTTGCGATAATAGTGTATATTCTCATAATCCATGTTCAATGCTGTCAAAGTATTTTTCATGTTACACACAGAATCTAGCAAAATATTATTGCTCAATAATATTTTCAGCAACAACTTTAATAATTCAGAAATTTTTTTGTCAAGAATACCATATTTTGATTTCAAGTTGTACAATTTTTCCAAACTAGATAGTTTGGTAAAGTTCGTACAATTTGGATACAAAATAATTTATGCATCCTCCAACAACCTCTTATATTAATCAAAATTATCTACAAAATTGTCACAAGCATCATTTACTATGTCAATATTATTTCTCACCACATCTTTATCATTCGTATTTATGTTCATAAATTGAATTTCAGTGTTATTGCTTTGGCTAATTCCACTAACTCTAGAATAATTAAATAGAGAACATATATATAACAAATAATATTATTTACATGATTAAAAAAATGATTATGTAATACAATTAAAAAATTTCAATTAATTACTTTACTCTAACATTAACTACAATAAAATATATATGCAATACACAACAATACTATATGAGATTAACATATAAAAAATTTAAACAAACAAAATAATTAAATAAAAAATGTAACACACACACACACACACACACACATATATATATATATGAATGCATAATTTAAATAAGAAATAACCTAATAATTAATAAATTTTCTAAATTGATAAAAAAATGCAAATATATATATAACTAATTAATTTAAATGATATTGCAATTAAGTAAATATTTAATGCAATTAATTTTTTTAAATTACTTATCTTGGTGGTGAATTTTTTACCAACAATCTACTTCTATATTAACAAATTAATGGCTAGAGTTTTGAATGATGCAATTTAAATATTTCTAATCACTACTAAAGAAACTTGAAACAAATTATGAGAGACTTTAAATGTAGAGAATTCGTTTTTAATTAAGTAAATTTAATGGAGAAGAAGATGCATACATATAAGCAAAAATTACAACGGCTATATTTTTATAATGATTATTTTTGTAACAGTTTAAATCGTAATTGCTATGATTCTGCTACTTGTCTATCCATGTGGACAAACGATAAACTTTGGGTCCTATGCCAAACCGACGTTTTAGGTTCATCATTATAATGTCACGTGGACAAAACAACATATACGTCGGTTTGTAAACTAAAACCGATATTTCTAAACCGAAAACAAAATGTTGGTTAGGAATCGACGTTATACATGCCAATCAAGATACGTGTCATCCACGATTCAAATCGCAGCATCAACGTCAATTCTGTACATGAACTGACGTCTTTAACTCGAAACAAATGTGTCGATTTAGTAGGAACTAATGCATATAATTGATGGCATTGCCAAAATGTCGGCCACGTATCAACTATATGTAAATAGGACAGTCCTCATTTTAAACTGATGTATTTGATGACAAGGTCCATTTTGTTTATTTTTTACATATGATGGACAGTTATATTTATAACTTTCAAAGTTAATATCTGTCATTTTAGAAGACAAACGTCTGTGATTTCGAAATACTGATGTTTATATTAAAAGACGTCGTATATGACATCTTTTTGTTGTAGTGTTTTAACAATATTATCCAAGGACTCTACCAATGTGTTATTATTTTATTGGAGAAAATTTTGATGTGAACTTTTTTTGTTGTATATATTATGGTGTCTCAATGAAACTGCTATTCAGATATTAAATAATATTACTTCATCGTGAACTAATATTATTCATTATAAAATGTTACTTAATTACATTCTAATGTTACTTGATCATAAACTAATATTAAAGAGTTTCACCATGGAAGCTCTTAATGGTTTCACTTTAAAAAGCCTTTTTTATTAGATAAAAAATTAATATAACTTAAATATAAATGAGTAAATATATGAAAAATAAGTGTAAATAAATATAAAATTATGAAAAAATATAAATATGAATCAATAAAATAATAATATTTAATAAGTTGATTAACATCTTCATATATTTTTTAATAACTCTAGCATTATTCATTATAAAAATCAATAATATTAGAATAATTAATTTGTTCACCAAGTCACAAATGATATAGTAATATTTAATTAATTTATTTTTAAATTCATTTACCAATTTTAAAAATTATTTATCTATATTTAAATTATATGAATATATTAAATAATAACATATTAAAACAATACTATTGATAAAAAGAATTTGATAAAAAGTTTCGTATCACTACTGTTTAAAATAACATGCCAAATAGTGAAATGGAATATAATAATACTGACCAAATTGTTTACCAAGTTTTTTTTTTAACAAAATTATGTGGTGAATAAATGTCAATTAACTTATTTATCTATAGAAAAATTTCTTTATATTTAAATTAAATAAATATATAATCGAATAATATATTATGACTTATATCATTTCATAAATATTAAAAAAATATCATAGATATGAGTCAGCACCGAAAAAACATTTTGTTAGTCAAATATTTTTATGAACCTTTTTAACACCTTTTTCTTCAATTAATGGAAGATATATATATATATATATATATATATATATTCCAGTAAAACATTTATATATATTAACTAATAAAATGATAAAAAGAGAAAAAAAAAAAAAAAAAAAAGAGAGAAGCGACTCCGTCAAATAAATTTGGATGACTGGCAATGACATCCAATTAACATTTTATGATGACGTATCATTGGGTATTGGACCACTATAAAACACAAATAGCACTGCCGACACAAAATAAAATCTGGAAGTTTTTTAAATTAATTTGGTGAGGATTTGGATTGAAGATCACTTTTTTATGCACTCTCGTTTATAAAAACTATTATGCCTACCCCATGATTTACTTTTAAAGAATTATTTGGATGCCATATCCAACTTCTTAACTACCCAAGAACCAATGATGACCAGTAATTATGTTTGAGGTGACTAATATATAGTTTTTATAACTAAGCATCAACTAATTTTTATTTATTTATTTATTTTCTGAAATTTTATTAAGCATAAACTTTAATACTACACAATATTTTCAATAAAATATATTTAATTAAAATTTTAAAAGATTTTTATAATTTTTTTTAATTTATAAATTTTTATAAAATTTATAAAAATAGGATGGATTTTGAATAATAATAATTTTTTTATTACTATTTTTACTTTTGGTTTTAAATTTTAATTTTTTTTGTTTGAAATATCAAACTTGAATGACAGATAAATTTGACATGCAGCAATTGATAATGATAAAAAAAAAATGTTAAATAGTTTGAAATAGATCAATTTGATGTTTCTTGATTTTTCTCTTTAATATATATCGTATAGCTAGTTTTCTTTTTTTTTAAGTTTGTAATTAGGTCAAAAGCCTAATTATTTATGATTCAAAATACAAATAAATTATATACGACTAAAGTACGTAAAAACATTCTAAAAAAAAAAAAGTTAATTAAAGACATAAATGTTACCATATGAATATTATAAAAAAGATGTAGTTTAAAAATTTCAAAAATTTATTGTCCTTGAAGATATCGTAATTCAATGACCATTTTCTTTGTCTTCAATGAAAACTTGAGAAATTCAGTTCGTCATTCTTTGTTACTTCATGGTCACTATCAGTGTCCTTAAGGAATTCGGTTGGTGATAAGTCTAATTCTATAGTCTCAGGTTCTTTCAAAATTAATGTGTGCTGGTACCAAATATCGTTTGGTGGAACAACCAATTTAAAATGATTTTTGCTTCTCAACCCAAATATTACACTTCCATCCCCCACAAGTCTGTTTGCTATACCTTTTCATTTTATTATTTTTCTAAAACACAATTATGTTCTTTTTGATTAAAATAAATATATATAATTGAAACACCTATCTTAAATTTTTTTATGCTAAAGATAAACCAATTAAGAAATTAAGGAAACGTTACTATACAAGCAGTGGCTAAGGATTTGAGACACTGATTGGAGATAGTGTAAAATCCAAATTTTCGGAGGAAATCATCATTAATAATGTTGGATCTACGTATAAGATATATTTTTTGAGTAGGCAGAATATTTAGACCGTTTGGTTGCACCGATTACATAATGTTATATTAATCAACTAGAATAATAATTTAAACACTAAAGTCTAATTAATTTTTTTTTTTTTAAATATGATTGGATCTTATCAAAGGTTTTATGTGCACACACCATAACCAAAACAAATTCTCCAGTAAATATATTTTTATTTTAATAAAATAAATATTGTCACTTAAATATTGTTTTAGTAACAAATATGAAAATATCGTTATTAAAATTAAACTATTAGTTAGGAAAATTTTAAATTTTTTACTTAAAATTTTTTATTTTAAGTAAAAAAATATCTTTATGTTATAATTTCTATATATATATGTTTAATTATTTATATAGTACAAGAAATTCAACCACAGTTATAAAGTATTTTAAATGTCATTTAGTACGTAACACATTGATTTTTATTTGTTATAGTTTTTTTTTAAATGTTTGTTAGTATTAATTAGCATTTATTAGATATCTTAATTAACTATAAATTTAAAAAGAGAAAGGAAAACACAAACAACAAATTGAAAAAAGTTTCAAATTATTTTCAATTTCACGTTAATGGTAATTTTTCCTATCAAATTTATAATTATTTGAGATGTCTAATTCACTTTAGAGTAATGTTATATAAATTATCTAATCTACCAATATATTTAATATCGATATACGTGTAATTATTTTATTGGTTAACACCATTATAACTTAGATATGGAAAAGTGAATATTTGAAGAGACAAATATAATTAAATCTAAGTCAATGGAATAATAATATGTGTATATTGGTGAATATGATGGTAGATTAGATGGTACCTCTAGTATTATTCTTTATTTTATGTTAGAATTAATCTTCTAAATAAATATTCTTTTATCATGTGTTATTTTCTTTAAATTTTTTATTGCTGGCTTTTAACAGTGCATTTCTTTTAAGTGATGTCGTTTTGGATGAAGTCAATTAGTCTTCTGTAATGTGGCTTGTCATTTCCACGATTTATGCCACCAGTCTCATCCTCTCTGTTTGAAGTCTTTCTTCACCGTTGTATATATTGTCATATTCTCTTAGATGCTTTCGTTCAGTGTATGTCAACTAGGGTTTGTTCTATGTGCAATCTTTTTCTTCTTTGATCTTTTTTCTTCTAGTCTACTTAGTGTTTGGCTAGTGACAAATTCGATGCTTCTCTATTCTATGTATATATTTGTTAGTTCTAGTTCTTCTGTAGAACTTTCTTGTAGGCTTGAATTGTTTCCTTATTACTTTTATAGAGCATAAACTCACTTGTCAAAGAAGCATTGAGGACATAAGCAATATTTGATTTATTCTTAGACACAAAAGTATTAAGAACACACTGCAACAAAATGGTGTAGCTGAAAGATTGAATAGGACTTTCTATCCTGGTATTCCTTCTCTATTTTGGGGGAAACCTATTATGATAGCAGCTTACCCTGTTAATTTATCTCTTTCAACATCCCTAAACTTCAAAATTTTTGAATAAGTCTAGTTCGGGAAGTTACCAAATTATAGTAGGCTTAGAGTTTTTTGGTGGGTAGCTTATGCACATCAATATGAGGATGAACTAGAACCTAGGAGTGTTAAGTGTATATTTTTAGGTTATTCTAAAGGTGTTACGAGTTATAGGTTGTGGTTAAGAGAGGGTCAAGGTCTTAGAGCTGTTATTCGCAAAGATGTTATTTTTTATGAAAAAAATGTGCCCTCTAAGTCAAAGAGTCATGTGAGTTTAAAGTAGAAAAATCTAAGTCTGAATCTAAAGATCACGAGTTATTCTTCGAGAAGAGAATAACAAACAAAGTAATCAAAGACATGAAGCTTGGATCGAAGAAGAATATATCTGGCTGAACTAAGAGGTTTCGTAAGAATATCAGCAACTTGTTCTTCTGTGGGAATGTATCTGACTTCCAACGTTTTCCGAATGACTTTATCTCTCACAAAGTGTAAATCAATCTCAATGTGTTTAACACGAGCATGTAACACAGGATTGACTGCCAATGCAGCTGCTCCGGTATTGTCACACCAAACAATAGGGCAAGCTAATGGATATTGCAACTCCTGTGTAAGATTTTGCAACCAGCATATTTCAGAGGTAATGTGAGCCAAAGCTCTGTATTCAGCTTCAGTTGATGACCGTGCTACAACTTGCTGTTTTTTAGAGCTCCATGAGATCAAATTTGATCCAAAGTACACACAATAACCACTGACTGATCTTCGATCATCAATGCTCCCTGCCCAATCAGAATCAGCAAAACCTTGTACTTGTAACTGAGCATCAGCTTGTAGCTTTAAACCGTGAGATATAGTTCCCTTTAAGTATCTCAGTACTCGTTTACAGGCTTCCCAATGATTAATGGTGGGAGACTGAAGGAATTGACTAAGAGTACTTACTGTAAAGGAGATATCAGGTCTGGTTAAAGCTAAATACTGCAGTGCACCTACAGATAAGCTGCTGGATCTGAATATGGATCTCCATCATATTGGAACAATTTAGTACTCGAACTCATGGGAGTTGAAATAGGCCGAGCTCCATCAAGTTGAGCTCTTTTCAGCAGATCAGTGATATACTTTTGCTGAGTGAGAAGCATTGTAGAAGTTGATCTTTTTACTTCTATTCCCAAGAAGTAGTGAAGTTCCCCCAAATCTTTCAAAGAGAAAATATCATTCATTTGCTGAATTAAGGTAGCAATATACTGAGGATTGTTACCAGTTATGAGAATGTCATCAACATACACTAACAAGAGCACATAAGCTGTTTCTGTCTTCAAAATAAACAGTGAGGTGTCAGACTGAGAGTTAAGAAAACTAAAACTGAGCAAAAGAGACTTTAGCTTTTCAAACCAAGCTCTTAGAGCTTGCTTTAAGCCATAGAGAGCTTTAGTAAGTTTGCAGACATAATGAGGATATTGATCACTAACAAAACCCTGTGGCTGCTCCATGTAAACATTTTCAAGAAGATCTCCATTAAGGAATGCATTATTAAAGTCAAATTGTCTGACCTGCCACTTGTTAGATAGAGCAAGAGAAAGGATAAGTCTGATTGTTGCTGGCTTTACCACAGGACTAAAAGTCTCCTTGTAATCAACCCCAGCAGTCTGATGGAATCCTTTTGCAACAAGACGAGCCTTAAGTCTTTCCACACTGCCATCAGCCTTGTATTTCGTTTTATAGACCCATTTGTTGACAACCAAAGGCATTCCAGGAACAAGTGGAACTAGCTGCCAAGTGTTGTTTTTAAGGAGAGCTGCATATTCATTGCTCATTGCTTCTCTCCACTGAGGATCAAGTAAAGCTTGAGTGGCTGTTTTAGGTTCAGGAATAGAAGAGAAAGAAGAAGAAGGCAAAGGATGCTTAGTGGAAACAACAAGACTTTTTGGCTTAAAAATGCCTGCTTTGGCACGGGTTAACATAGGGTGTGTAGGTTGAGCTGGAAGAGATGAAATAGTAGGAAGAGCAGTGTCATGTAAACCTGTGGAAGGAACTGGTGAAGATGAAACAGGAACAGGAGATGAATTATTTAGAGGTAAGGAAGATGATGATGTTGAAGGCAAAGATAAAATGGGGAAAGTATGTAAAGAAATGTCATTTGAAGATGATGCAATAGGAGTGTTTAAAGGAATAGGTTGTCGATGAACAACATAAAGAGGAGAAGAATGATCAACAATAGTGTCTTTTGAAATAGCACAAGATGAAGAATATGCATTGAGAAAAGCATGATCATTAGCAAAGGGAAAATCAGTTTCATTGAAGACGACACTCTTGGAAATATACATACGACCTGTATGATGTAAGCATTTGTACCCTTTATGATCTGGACTATATCCTAAAAAGACACATTTCTGAGTATGGAATTGTGTTTTCTGTGAGGAGTATGGTCGAAGAAAGGGATAACAAGCTGAGCCAAAAACTCGAAAGAAGGTATAATCTGGTAAATTGTGAAACAGAAGTTGATAAGGAATTTCAAATTGTAAGGCTTGAGTGGGCAACCTGTTTATTATGTAAACTGCACAACTAAAAGCATCCCACCAATGAAGGAAAGGCATCTTTGCTTGAGCTAACAAGCTGAGACCAACTTCAACAATATGTCGATGTTTCCTCTCAACTCGTCCATTTTGTGGATGAAGATAAGGACAAGGGTGACGAAATAGGATGCCTTGTTTAGTAAGGTAAGGAAGGAAAGACCGAAACTCACCCCCCCAATCTGACTGTACAGTTTTGATTTTGGTGTCAAACAGTCTTTCAACCATGGTTTGAAATTTGATAAAAGTATAGAGAGCTTCTGACTTTAGTTTAAGAGGGTAAACCCAAACATACCTAGAGTAGTCATCTAAAAATTAGATATAATAGCGAAAACCATTAAGGGAAGTAGTTGGAGCTGGACCCCAGAGATCTGTATGGACGAGTTCTAATGGTTTTGAGGCTCGAGAAGATGAAGAAAGAAAGGTGGTAAGATGTTGCTTGCCAAATTGGCAAGCCTCACAGAAAACCAGATCCTTAGAAGCAGACATATTGATGGAGTTTAGAATTTTGTTTAGGATTGGTTGGCTAAGGTGACCAAGACGTTGGTGCAAAATGTTTGCATTAAAGTTTGGTTTAATGGCAGATAAAGCATTGGAAGTACAAAAAACTTCGAATCAGAAACTGTTTTATTAATATTGGAACATGAAGCTAAATCAGAACAACAAAATGAACCAAAAGAAATACAATGAGAATTACAAGCAGAATAGCTATTTGTGTTATTAGTTTGTAAAGAAGAAGACAAAGTACAAATTGGTAGAGAAGAAGTGCAACTAGATGAGGCTGAGGGAGAAACAGGACAAGATGAAGATGGAGAATCATGTTGTGAAATAGATTGACTAAGTAAAGGTTGGAACGGTTGAGGATGAACAGATGAAAGAAGCTGAGCTGAAAAGGCAGGTGTAGGTCGTTTGTGAGCAGTTGAGAAGCAAGGAAGCAGCAACTTATACAGCCCTCCTTCCAAAATGCCCTTAAGGAGTGAATGTCCTCGAAGGTCCTTAATAATACAACAATTGGCATTAAATTCCACAAGTAATCCATTATCTTTCACTAATTTGGAAACACTTAGCAAATTCTTGGCAATACAAGGAACAACAAGAATATCAAGTATTTGAATAGCAGAATGACAAGTAGGAATAGTTGCTTTACCGATATGAGTGATGTCAAGATTCTGCCCATTACCAACCATTAATTTGTTACCTCCTTTGTACTCAATTTGATGAAGTAGACCATCACCATCAGCAACCACATGATCAGTAGCACCACTGTCCATGTACCATGATTGATCTCTAAGTGTCATTGGGGAAGCTTGTTGACAGGTGCCAGCAAATTTTTCTGACATAACAATGATTGGAGATGACACAGTGGCTGCTCCTGATGAAGCCAATGTCAAGTGTCCTTGAGGATTAGCAGAGACTTGAGGTCTATAATTCTGAGCATTTGAGCTATTTGGATAATGGTGATTAGCTGAACTAGCTGTGGTAGGTGAATAATGAGAAGTTGGAGGTGGAAAATTTTGAAAGGAATTTGGTGAACTATTTGAGGTGTGATAAGGCATATCCGAGGGAGCAAAATATTGAGAATGACTTTGTTGGGAAGGCCGAAAGTTTTGCTGACTTGTGCCCCTCATGTACGAGTTTGAATAATGACCATTATAGTTTGTATCAAAACGATAATAGCAATTCGCTACAACATGGCCATATATTCCACACAGTTGACAGGTTGGTTTTGAAGTTCTTCCACCATTCCTGCCAAAGAAACCTCGACCTCTGCCTCTGTTAAATGAACCAGGTCCTTTTCCTGGAACTTGTTGCATGGCATGAAACATTTGACTATTGCCACATGAATTACAGCCAGGTTGTGTATAACAAGTAGGGTGTGAAAAACCATGAGGAACACTACACACATCACCATTCGATGATGTTGCATTCTGACACCAACAATGACCACCAGAACTTGCATTACCAGGAACAACATTATTCTTAGCTTGTGATGATATACCCGAATAAGCACAAATGTTTTCCAAAGTTAAGTGAGCAGCTTTTTGTGATATTTCAAAATGTAAGGCTGAATTTTCTTCCTCTAATTTCGATTCATAAGACAGCAAATGATGTAAAATATCCTCCAAACTATACTGTTCAGGTCGAATCTCCAAAATTGTTGAAATAGGTTTAAAATCAGATCCTAATCCAGCCAAAATGTACATTACTAATTCCTTTTCCGAAACACAATCCCCAGCAGCAGTCAGTTTACCAGCAAGATCTTTCATTTTAAGAATATAAGCATCAACGGAGATTCCATTTTTCTTAGTCACATGTAATAATCTCCTATAATGAAGGATTCGACTTTGTGAAGGAGCTGCGTACCTTTGCACAATTGCAAACCAGAGGCTGTATGAAGTTTCTTTGTCGATAAAATGACCACTAACTTCTTGAACAATTGCTCCTCTTAACCAGCCGATGAGAAATTGATCTTGAACTTCCCAATCCTCTCTCATTTGATCTTCATCGTAGTTACTTGTTGATGTGAAGCTTTGAGGATGGTGAACAAGATAGTCGTCGAAAGATGAATATTGTAAAAATTTGAGAAACCTATGACCTTTGATGATCGGAAAAATTTGTGATTTCCATATGAAGAAATTGGAATCATTCAGTTTGGTGATCGAATTTGGAAAAGGCGAGACCGTCAGAATCGAACTCATTTCCGCCATGGAAACAAGCTCTGATACCAAGTTAAGAAAAGTAAAACCTAGACAACCAAAGTGTTTGGCTAGAGAGAAAACAAATGAAAGCAAAAACAGAAAGAGGAAGAAAAGAAATCAGAGAAAATCTATTTTCATTAGAATCACAAAATGTACATTATTATGTTTTAAGCTCGTAAACTCTGTTTTATACAACTAAACAGAACAAAGCCATAATGACCTCTAAGAAGCTTCTACGTGGCAAACATTAACAGGCAAGGCTTATAACTAACTAAACCATCTTACTAACTGGTTTAACAAATAAAACAAAAAACACGTGCATAGCACATGAATGACTTAACCAACTTATCTGATACACTGTAATATGGTGAATGTCAAATATCCAAAATTGCATAGGTGAAACATGTTGTAGGTTTAAACTTCAAAGCAATTACATTTGTCTAAAATCCTAAAATAGTATATTATAAAACTAACATATATACCTTGGATGGATGAGTTACCAGCAACACGCAGCTATAACTA
The DNA here is from genome assembly GCA_003254975.1 of Ochetophila trinervis. NCBI lineage: Eukaryota > Viridiplantae > Streptophyta > Magnoliopsida > Rosales > Rhamnaceae > Ochetophila > Ochetophila trinervis. Next base: position 12,377 of record QANX01003590.1, read on the forward strand.
AACCAACAAAAGAGAGTAGAAAAGACGCCAATGACGATTGAAATTTACCAGTGAACTGACAACCAAGAGCATGAAGAACAGTGTTGCCGACTAAAATTACTGTAGCGCAAGATTGGAGTCTGAGTTTAGCTAATGGATTTGTTTCACACACCTTTTGAAAATAAGTAAAAGGGATTTGTGTCTCGAATTTTTAATCCTGTGACAAGTGAATGAATTATATCTTCAAAATTACAAGTTTGAAAAAAAATAGACATAACCAAAAAAAAAAAAGGTAAAAAAGATTTGTTTCGCATATATTTTGATTTATGCCACATATAATAACATAAATAATAGACTAGATAACTTATGAAATCAATACAGCATATATACATAATTATGTTATTTTAAAATATTTAATAATTTTAAAATACTATTAATTATTTATTATTAATGATAAATCAATAATAAAATATCATTGATAATTTTTAGCAGTGATCTTCTATATTTAAAATATCAAATATGCTTTATAATATTTTAACTGTATAATATAATAATAAAATAAAAATTTCTCATTCATCTTTCCATTTATATGATACTAACAGTACTTTTCCCATGTAAGTGTGAAATATTATTATTTTTGTACAGCAACTCTTTGTTTGTAGTTAATGTTTTGTCTTCTAGGTCACATGAAGTTGGCTGAGAAGTTTTTGTTTTTTTATGCTGAATAAGATGGTTGGGAAGTTATGGGCGCGGTGATCAAGATGTCTTGATTTTATATCTTTAATCCTTTTTTGGGTTTTGCGTATTTTTCATGAAAAGAATTGCATTGGATATGTTTTTATAATTTTTTTATTGATGACTCATATGTTTTTATATGAGAACGCTTTGGGTTCGTTTGATTCATAATGGTGAAAGTTTACCAAAAAAAAGAAAGACATAATGGTGAACTGAAAATCTGAATTTTTGTGCTGCAGTGTATTACGAGGACTTGGTTGGTCCAGAAGGCTATAGATTTATTTAGTTTATTTTTTATTTATTTTTTATGTTTTTAATAGTATTTTGGTTTTCTTTTTTTTCTTCTTGGTGTTTTTCCACTGGGAATTTTTTCAAATAGGATTTAACAAAGCCAAAAAAATTATATTTTATTTACCTTGATGAAGTGATCATGAATTTGGTCATATTGTATTTTTTTATTTTTATTTTTAATCAAATTTTGCTTTCTTTGTTTTTTGGCGATGTGCTAATTTAGTTGAGATATCTCTGATAAAAGGTAAGTTAGTAATCTATTTCGATTATTATTTTTGTATTCCATTAGTTCTTTATATATGTTTTTAGTGAGGATTGTAAAGTTTTGAATAAATGATTTTTAAAATGGTTATTAAACTTTGGTACTTGTAAAGTTTTGCGATTTAAATTTTTAATTTTCAAATTAGTTACAATTTGGTTAAATATTAATTTTGACCAAATAAATTGGTAAAAATTATGCTTTTTTCTCATGGATTAAAGCATTTTCAATACATTTTTTATTGTTAAAAAATTATTACTAAAGAAGATAAATAGATTTAAAAATCATCTTCAATGGCTCTGTCTAAATATATGTTAAGTTGATATGGCATAAAAAAATATCTAAAAAACTGTCTATTTCTAGAGAGTCTGTTAGACAGTCTGATTCATCAATTCTATTTATTTTTATCAATTTTAATTAACTTTTAAATAACATTTAATTTGTTTTAAACACAACTATTATAGATAATTTTTAGATAAATTCTATCTATTAAATAGATATTATGCCACATAAGCAGACTTCTATTTCTTTTGCTATATAGACTCCAATAAAAAAAGTCATTCAAATTCTCTTACCAACCTAATGTCTTTGCCCACAGGCTTTGCTGCAAGGTTTTGGGGAAAACCATTACCAATTTATTAGGATAAATTGGATATTTGACTCATCTGTAATAAATTTAAAAATTGATGATCTAAATCGTTATTATTGAAAGTTAAAAGTTTAAATTGTCAATTTTTATAAATTAAACATATCAAAATGCAATTAATCATTTTTAAAAGTATATTGTATTATGATATTGAATTAAATTATTATTTTAAAAAAAATTTAAGCTCATAAAAAAAGATATGTTATTTTAACATGTACATACTGTGGGATAATCTTTTTAATTGTTTCCTCATATAATGGTTCCAATTCCAATTTATCAAAAAAATTCAAATATATAAAAAGAAAATAACTTCAATCAAGTCAATAAGTAAAATTAGATATAAAAGAAAATAATAAAAATATTCCTTGGTTCACCTTCCTTAAGATTATTTTTTGTGGGGTTAATTGCATAAACAACCATGCAATTTGAAGGTTGTATCAAAATGGTTCCTGCTTCTTCTTTTTTTTTTTCTTTTTTTTTTAATTAAAGAAAAACAACTCATGCATGCAATTTTTGAAAATGTCAAGTAAGTCACTCTTTTACAATTTTTTGCTATTTTTTTTTCATAATTTTTTGCATCAAAGCGTTAGTATCTTATATGGCATTTTTATTGTTACGTATGTCGACATGTAAAAGTTTTAAAATATTGCAAAAATTACAATGTTTTTAATTTATCCCCAAAAGGGGATAAGTTGAATTAAAACTGCACACTCAAATCGATGTTTTATAACTATTTAAATACCCTCACGATAATGATAGGTCACACATGATATTACGTGCACAGCTTTGGTATGAAAAAACAAAAACAAATTGTCAGAGAGGATCTATTCGACAATTTTACAAAAGGCAGGGATGAAATTGCTTGAAAAAATAAAGGACCATTTTGACACAACCTCCAAAGTTGTATCATTTTTCTTTCTTTTAAAAAATTAAAACTTTAAAGATAATAAAAACTAATGAAACACGTAATCTACTCAATAGTAATTTCGTGATTTCATAAAAAAAAAAAAAAAATAGTAATTTCGTGAAAGACACAGCAAAACGAAAAATAAAAAAGTGCAGACAAAAAAGTATCGAGTTTAATTTGAATATCTCTCTCCAAAATTGCAATCAAAACTTTACTAGCGATGACTCATGGTTTGTTTGTATGCATAAGGATAGGTCGGCCGTGTGTCCACTAATTACCCCAATTGGCACAGTGGCCTCCACTTGCTTTGTGGTCCTTCAGGGCTCACAATAAAATATTAATATAGTCTAAGAAAAAGCTATCAAATTGTTTGAAAATTCTACTTAATTTGAAATTGAAATTGGAAATTTCCTTCCCAATGGTGGGGTATTAAATCAATCAAAGTTTTGGAACTTGATTTTGGCCCACCATTTTTATGTGAAACGAAAGCCGAATGGATGCTTCTTCTTTCCATGTCAAAGGTCAAGCAGTTCTAGTTTTCTAACCCTGTGACTACTCTTCCCCTTGATTTGTCTCGGTTTTGACCTAAGAAATTTTTTGGATATCAAAGAATTAATCAAGATAAATTATTGATGATGATGACGTTATTGTATATAAATTAAATGTGTGCATTTGTAAGGTTAATTGGTTGATGGGGAAATATTAAAGAAAATTCAGTCCAATCCTGACTTTTAAACAAGCATTTGGCACCTATGCTTGCGGAGTAAATACGTTCTGATTGGTCAAAGTACCAATATTTAAATGGTACAGGTCCACTGGAAGGGTACCAACAATAATCATAAAAGAATAAAAGTAAAACATAGATGGTGTAAATGTAGTTTGTTATTTTAAAATTAAATTTTTATACGTAAAAATATGTATAATTAATTTATATAATTGATATTTTATAATTTAAAAAAAAAATTATATTTTTGTTTAATTTAGTTAAAATTGATAAATTTTGTAAATTTAAAAGTAACGTATAGTAAATTTTTTTTAAAATTAATTAATTAATTTATTTTTAATTGTAACAAAATTATAAAAAAATAAAAAATAAAAAAAAA
>QANX01003591.1:0-42150 GCA_003254975.1 Ochetophila trinervis
TATATATATATATATATATATAGTTTTGCTATGGCACATCCATGGTACCATAGTGTAAGTGTGCTCCATCAATTACAAGTAACCACTAGATATAGTAGACTACATGATTTGATTACATGTAGCTCATTAGATAAAACCAATGAATTATATATAATTAATCGGGCATGCCAATCTTAATTTGCCACGGCTGCATTCGGTAGCAAAACTTATACATGTCAAATAACTTCAACGGTACGTTGAACAATCAGAAATAAAAAGTAAATGGTAATATCACAAAGCAAATTAAGGTTCTTCAACTTATAAACGACGATTCAGGATTTCACGGGTGAGAGAGGGAGAGAGAGAGAAACCTGGATATTTGTGCGTGTAAGTATCCCAAATGCTTGGTCCCCTACCATCTTCTCTTGCAGCGCCTTCATACTGAAAATCATACACCAACGGTAATAATATCATTACAGTAGTGCTATATAAGCTATGATATATCTTCATCAAACTAAGCCTAAAATAATTCAGACACAATGCGGGATATTAAAAGATATATACCTGATAAGCTGCAGAAGCTGTGCCGAACACGAAACCAGCCGGAAAACTGGTCCGGTTGAGAGAAGAAACGTCGAAATATGTAGAAGTAGCAGTTGTATTTTCTATGCTACACACAACAAGTAGGAGGCTGAGACCTAAAACGATGACTGAGCCTTGGGATTTGGAATATGCCATAATTAGTTGACTGATGATGATCCAGATTGATGAGGACTTATTTTGCTTTTGTCTCTCTGCTCTTTCTACCACCTCTCCTGCTCTTTTTATAGCCAAAAATCATCCCAAAATAAAAATCAACAAAGTTAACTGACTTTGAAAGTGTTATTACAAATTTTAAAAGCTTAAGCTGATAGAATGTTGGTCATTATATTTTTTATATTTTATCTTTAATACTTTCTCTTATATGTAAACCAGTTAGAGTCGTTACATGTGTATTTTTGGCTTGATTTTTTTTAAGCTCATTTGGATTATTGCACATATTTTCATTTTGGGTGGAACTATTAAGTTTTGAACCTATGATCACTAGATTTTTTGGCTCTAATACCATATTGAATCATTATTTATTTTAAAAGCTCAAACTGATAGAATGTTTATCATCATCTCTTTTATATTTTATCACTAATAAAAAATACATATCAAATACATATCAAATTTCCACATACTCAAAGGTCAAGTTTTTAGCTATATTTTTCATGATTCTGTCTTTTTTTTTCCCCTCTCGATATATATGAGTGTACGTAGGAAAGTAAATCAAGCATACTGCACATTATAAAGACTGCTTAATTTGTATAATAATATACTTTATTCTTTTTGCATATAAAAATATGGTTTTCATTATTGGGGTCGATTAATTTAACAAACAACGTACACTAGCTCATGAAAAAACAAGAAGTCTCCTGCTATAGTTAAAAGACAAAATGGTCGGCTTCAACTATCATGTGACTACTTTTGTCTCATTAAATGGAGTAACTTATTTTTCAGTAAATTTCGACTCATAGTATATATTACTTTTTAAACATTTTTTATTTTTATTTTTGCCTTTTTTAGGACCATTTCAGCGAATTAATTAAATAGTTAAGTTGTCAACATTTTCTATCTCTCTTTTAGTGAATAACCCTATCTGATTTTAACCTCAGATATATGTATATATACGTGTACGTGATTTAATTGGTAATGTGCCTTATAAAGTCAAGGCTTAATAAACCTTAATATAAAGTAAGCTTTTAATTAGGAATACTTACGTCATTATGTCTTATCTTCTTGTTCTACTTAATTTAATATAAGAGTTTGATTAATCACTACCGAAAATATCCAAGATGATATTTTTTTTCTTCAATTTAATATATTTTCACTCTTTATTGCAAAAGAAGAAGAAGAAGAAGAATATATAGCGTATAAAACTGAAATACATATCCGATTAAAACTCAATGAAGTCAATAGTGCATGCATGGTTGGTTGGATATATATGTGCGATGAGATATTCGAGATAGAGAAAGATTGGACTTTAATTTGGAGCATGAAAATTAAATAGAGGTATAAATTTTTAATGTGGGTAATTGATTAATTTGGACCACGAGAATTTCCTGGAAAGATTGGACTTGTACTGCACATTTTGAATGAAGAGCAGCCGTTGTTATCATAAACATATTCTGGACTGCAGACTTGTAATGATTATAAATAAATTACATAAAATATAAAAACAACAAACCTATGTTTAAATTTTTAAAATTAATAAGGATTTAAATTATAGGTTTAAAATTTAATAGCTCAATCTAAAAAATAATATGTAACTTTTAAATTCAGTATTGATTCAACATTAATAATGAAATTTTACTCTAATATTATATATATAAAAAAAATGAATTATAAAATAAATAAAGAAAATTGTAATTTTGGACTAATCCAAATTTATTCCCGGTCAAGATTAGCTAGCTTTACAACACATGGCTATCAATTTTGGACCAAAAAAAACACATTGCTTCAATTAACTCATTTTATTTAGGTCTACATCAGGATATAGCAAAATAAAACAAGCACTATATACACATTAATGTTTTTATAACCATTATAAAAATCCTTCCAAAATCTTCTTTCCTCGATAACCTTTTTTTTTTCTCTCATTTTCTTATAATTTTATTTTGAAGGTTGTATTTTTTGTCAATTTTTTTTAAAAATAAAATAAATAATTGAATTAATTTCCTTGGGATGTAGATCAATCCCCTCAACCCCTTGCATAAATTTACGAGAAATAAATGTGCCCCCGCAAAATACAATTATAAGAGAAATAAAAATAAAATAAAAATAGTAGATGTTAATTAATTTGCTCCATCAAGCTAGTTATGATTATGAATATGATATTTTAAAAAGTAAACCCTATTGTTAGAAAGTTATCGGGCTTCTAGAACTACTTCCAGCGGTGGATAAAGTTTAAATATTAGGAAAAGTAGAAGGTGATTGAATTTCCTGGTTAATTTTTGAATTTCGTAATGAGGTTTGAATTTAGGAACTACTGCTTCTTATAATAAATAAAAGATACGTAGCTATAAGGGGATTCGTGCCACGCCCAAGATCCAAATATTAGATATATGAAAGCAATCAAAAATAAAAGTTTTTATGTTTTGCCGATACATATTTCTTTTATGGATAATATTTAAAACCCAAAGGATCTGAAGACTTGCGAGTGGCGATTTTGCCATAAGATTTGACAAGGAATATGTTCCTACTTGTAAATTATCTAGTCAACCATAGTTTAAATAAAGAAATTAGAACTATGATAAAATAAAAAACAAAGAAATTAGAGCTATATCTTTTCTATGGGCAATGTGTTTTATTGTACTTGTATAGAAATAGTTATGCAGAGTAGGATTGAAGAAAAATGAAGCTTATCCAAGTCCTTGAATTCTAAAAGTCTCTGCCTTGTGCGTTCGAAAAGTCATAATCAATATCCCAATTCCAACATATACCACTCTTCCAACACAAACAAAAGCTTTAATTTCCATGAAAGTTAATTAAGTCTTCACTAGGACTGCCTCAAAGTTCGAAAATTTTCGTACTTTAACCTTGGGAAGTTTGAAAGTTAAATGCACATACCATATGATGATTTATAATATTCAAGCGGAGGAGTAAAACCACACGTATCCTATCATATTTCCTGCGCATGCAATGACATTTAAATCATAGAAAAATTCATTTAATAAAGTCATATTTCATATATTAATTCCTTCTTGCTCAGTTACAACAAGATTGAATATATTTTTTTATTTTAATATTTTGAAAGACAAGAGTGAATGGATTGAATTGAATATTTTAGGATTAATCTCTCTTCAGGGCCTACAGCCTATACACCTACTTTAAGTATTTGTCCTAAATTTCAAGTTTGTCTTATTGAGTAGACACATTTGATTTATAAATCATATATGTTCTGCAGTCAAATACATTATTTAGAATACGATGATGAGTGATTCTTAATTATTAATTAATTATAGACTACAAACATGTAAATACTAAAACAAGTAGCATAATATAAACCCATTCTTGAAATTAAGCTTATTCCCATGTTACTTTATCCCAAAGTTTTGTCAGACAAATAGTAGGCTAGTTGGGCAACCAAAACACATACTATAGTTCTTTTTGTTGTTTAAGTTTTTGATTGTTTGCTGACTTTGTTAATTATTAAACAGCCTCACCAGAATCAGTTCAAACGGCAAACCTTAATTTCTGCAGAATATCTGCTCAAAAACTACAAGATTCGGTTTATTTGTCTTTTTTCTTCGAAAAAGGTTTTGGAAATAACAAGGTTCCTTGACGCTAAAACTTTGTGATAATTAGGATTCCAAGAATGCATCTTTCTTTCGCTTTTCCAGAACAAATTGCGTACGGTACTAATCTCTCCTGCTACCTTTATTTATTCTTCTACCACCCACCATATCACGTACTGGCCTACCCATTGAAATTGAAAGAAAAAGCATTGCTTCAATATTGAGTTGTTTGGTCAGATTTCCATGTTCCGTAGGAGCACTAGTAACCAGAACATCAGAGAAATTAAAGTAAATGGGGTTTTTCTTTCTTTTCTTAATTTTTCTGGATCCTAATTAAATTTCTTACTGGTGAGTGGAAATGAGCCTGTTATGAAAATAGAAAAAGAATAATCTTTGAAGCACATTTTTATATACTGGTTAAACCAATCAGATGCTAATTTCATGACCCAAGATCTATATCCAATATTGAATCAGTATAATGAATAGGTTCAGTTCACCGTTGGTTAAGATAATATCAACAACATTTCAATGAAAACATATATATAACACCTTTATAACAAGCTTCCAGCCAAATTATCAAAAAAAAAACAAGCTTCCAGCCAAAAATTCTGAATCTGCTGTACAATGCTGTAAAAGCTAGAACAGCCATGAGAAATTTAAATGATGATGCGTAAAGCAGAAAAAATAATTATACAAATAACCAAAATGTAAAAATTCTATATTTTGTTATTAAAAGATATATATATATATATATATCTATCTATAAACCCCTACACTCTTGGACCTTATGGAACTTAATTGTACAGTTTTATTTTATTTATATAATTTTATAATATTTTAAAATTGTTTGAGATTGTTTTAAAGTAAATTAAAACAAAAAAATGCTTAAAAAACACAAAAATCAGTTATATTATTTTTATTTTTTTGTCTTCATTTGGTTTACAACAATCCTAAACAATCTAAAATACTATAAAACTAAAGAAAATAATAATAATAAAAATAGAAAAAAAAAACCCCAACAGTCGAGTTCAATAAGGTCTTCAACTCTTGGAGTTTGTAGAATATTTGCATATATAGATATATCCATACACAGAAATGATATAAAACTCATTTGGTGCTAGACTATGGCGCATTATAGATGAATTTTTATTTTTATTTTTTTTAAACTAAAAATTCTCAAATGTTATAAAAAAAAATTTTTAAAAAAAAAACAAAAACAATATAACATACACAATTTTTGTATTTTGTATAACAATTTTTTTATTTTATTTTAAATACTTTCAAATGCTATAAAATTTAAAAAAATAAAAATTACCTTTTTGATTACCGTAGTGTGAACACCTCATGGATTTTATATTATATATAAGGTTCTAGAGGTCGTCATCCACCAAATGGTAGGAGACAGCCCAATGTAAACGGATTGATTATATCAGACATAAGGAGAACTTCAGGGACAACACAAAAATAAAGTCATGCGTCACATCTATATAGCTGCAAGCCTGCAACAGCAAGCAAAGACGAGCCACAATAATATCCGTCAAAGCTCTCTCTGTCAAAGGCTTGCCAAAAAGCATAAACATTCAGAAGCTTTAGAAAGTTCTTACCCTGACTAGATTAAGGAACCCCATAGCTAAGTCCCCTAATATATAAAATCCACATCACTAAATTTAGGAAACTTCAGTCTACAATAATATCGACTCAACTTCGAAATCTTTTCCACCAAAACGCAGGTTTTTATCGAACAAATCAGCTCAGGAATTAGGTATACCATAAAACCTTTCAAGCACATTAATCTTAATCCAACAATTTTCTCCGCTCAAAGTTTCACTATACAGCGTCCTCTCATTACTCTTGTCCTCTAACAAAGTTTTCCTATCTTAAATTGTAAACATGGGTTAAAGAATTTTGCAACTGTGGAAAAACTTCACTGAATTCCATAATGCATTAGGCAACCAAAAATAACTCTGTTCCTTTGATACTCCAAAAGCAAGCTTAAACTATTTGATAGAGATAGCTAGACAGTCATAAATCTATGGGGTGTGTTTGCGTGTGCATAAAGGAAGCAGGTTACATGGAAAAGAAAGAATGTCAACCATGCAAATCCATGTAACCAACATTTAAGCAGAAAAACTAAATTCTAAGGACTATGATATATCACAAGTTTAAGTGGGAGAACAAACAAAACATAGTTCAAAAACATAATTAAACAAGGAGATTAATTTCTCTTTAACCCATGCCTTTGGAAGATTACTAACTGAGATGCAAGGTCAACACAATTAAGGTCATGTTAAGCTGCAGTAAACAAAATACAAATTATGGAAATATTATCTCATCTGAATCTAGATGTACTCACCCAGAACAGATACCTCTGTATGAGAAACTAAATGCTCTTAATTATGTCTTGCAACTTATACAATACAAAAAAAAAAAAAAACTAGTCAGAATTAAAGATATGGAAAACTACAGCCAGCAGAATGAATTCCGAATTTCACAATTAAAATAAAAAAAGAATCAATGGTAAGGAAGTACCAAAAAGATGATAATAAACCCCCAAAACGGAAAGAAACACAAAAATTTCAAAAGAAAAAAAAAAAAAAGATTTGAACTAGAGATTTACTAGTCCTCACTTCCTATGGCAATTTGAAATGAAGGAAACCATTCCAGGAAACTGTAATCTCACTTGCACTCAACACCAGCTTCAGCAGCCCGGCGAGGCTTGCTTTTTCGCCTGCTTCCATTATGCCGGAATCCATTAGATTTAGTTGAGTCATCAGTACTTGATCGTGTACCATTACCATTTTCCTCATTAACTGAATCTGACTTCTCTTTTACCTGAGAGTGTCGCTTTCTCTTTTTTCCATTTTCTGCAGCAGGGGAACTTTTTATCTCTTTGGTTGAGATACCAGCTTTAGCATTTTCACTGTCATCCTCTTCTATCTTTTCATTTTCTTCTTCATCCATCTCGTCTTTCAATGGTTTTTGAGGCCTTCCCCTTCTTTTTTGTGTTGGTATTTTTTCTTCCTCACCACTTCCAGGATCATCATGATTGGTGACAGTTAACCTCTTTCCCTTTCCTCTACCTCTACCCATAATCTTAAAAATCCACAAAAGTAAAACTCATGCAGAAGAATATTTCTGCCAAACAAAAAACAAATACAAAGGTGTAGTTTATTCCCATAATAGCATAGTTTTTTGCCAAAAACAAAAAAGAAAAAGAAAAAAAAGAAGGCAACTTTCAGTAAAACTAGTAACACTGAGGGAATAAACAACTTGTACATAAAGAAAATTATGAACACACATGCAGGCTTTTGGGCGTCCTTGTGAAAGGCACATTTCATCATGTTTTACTAAGCAAACCAATCAACAAATAGTTACATCATCAAGTGAAATAAAAAAGAGCCAACTAAAAGAAGATCATGAGATGAGGAATTGAATAGAAAAACAAAATGGCCACAAGCAGAATCCACTGCTTCCTACAAGCAATGGCTTAAAGCTGTTTTACATGGAATTTCCAATACATTAATGATCACATGGATAATTTTAGTAACTCAAAACATGGCCCTGTTTCAATATTTTTCTCTTATATATATATATATATATATATATATATATATATATATATATATCGATTTAGGAAAGTGTTTAATGTGCTAAACTGCTAAATGACTTTCATCAGACATAAATCAGGAGCTTGAGGAAACATACATAAATCATATTTAACCTCAGTTTGGTTGTCCATGTGAAAATAAAATATGACATAATTTTAGACACTTTTTAAGCTTGCATATATGCTTCCAAAAATCATTATATCCTAAACTTGATAATAGTTCAATGGATTATTAGGTTCAGTATTTGGAAGGATTTAGTTTCTGAAGCTCTGGAGCTCATGAAAAAACGGAGTTTTTGTTACTTTTTTTCTTTCTGGCCCTTAAAATCTATATAGCAGGCAAAATAAGGCATCAATGAAATCTGCACATGTAAACCAATAAAAAAAGTTAAACTAAGGATAATAGAATTTATCTACTTTCACAAAATATTTGGCTACATATTTGAAACAGAATTCAGGGTTTACATTAAAAGGAATGAAATTTATGAGAGTTCACACTCTACAGTTGAAAGCGAGAAAGTATTTATAATGGAGAGAACTGAAATCAATAAGAAAAATGACATCACCAAAAAGATTCAAATCAGGGGAATAGGGAAAATGAAGATAAGAAATGGTTATATCTGAAAAATCATATCAGAAACACAAAAAGTATGAACTTTCCGAAGAACACAGACTTTACAAAAGGCTATACAAGCAAGATCAATTACAAAGCATACACAGCAGATGAAAGTAATGTAAGAACTAGATAGAACTCAAACTGACCACAAAAATCTTTAAGATGACCTTCAACCTCCAACCCTCCATATCAAAATCAGGAAGCAACTCACGGGGCAGATAAGAAAACATGTTCCAATCACAATTTTTTTTTTATAAAAAAAGATAGAGAGAAATGGTACTCACCTGATATGTAATAAAGCCGATATGCATCTTCACCATGAAACCCATTACTCTGAATCTGCGAAAGAACTCATAGAAAACTCAGAAAAGACCAATACCCATATGGGATTTTTCTCAGTCAGCTGATTTGTATCATGAAGCTGAGAAAAAACGAAGACTTTAAATGGCCAAATCTATGATCTGAACAGGAAATACTGAATACCCAGATCAAGAGAGACCACTTTAAGATTTGGGTAGATTTAGGAATGGCATATGAGGCAGAACAAAGTGTGGCGCCCAATAGACTGGCCAAAGGAAAACAGAGCGAGCGCAAGGGAGATAGAGAGAGAGAGAGAGACAGCAATGAAGCGTGAAGAGATATTTGTTGATTGGCTCTGTAGTCTGCGACTCTGTAAATTGTGGTGTGTGCGTAAGAAACTCAAAAAAACGAGGTCATTTTGGTAACTATAAAAGGGTTGAGAAAATGAGAAGTGGGATGTGGTTTTGCTAGTTTGACTATCTTGAGTCGTAGTTAAAACAAGTTCATATATAGTGTACTTAAAAAAATATATATAAAAAATATAAAAAAATAAGCAACCCAGTTCATATATAGTGTACTTCCCATCTGCTTCTTACTAGTATGACTTTACAATTTCTGCTTAAATTCCCCAAATTTCATGAAACTTGCTGCTTAGGGGTTAAAAAAAAAAAAAGAATATGCATTCTATATATAATCCACCTTGAAAGAGGAAAAAAGAAAGGAAAAAAAAAGTATCATGAAATTATAATCCACTTTGTTTTTAAAATTCATTTCAGATTACTGGAGGTTTTTAGGAATATGAATTATATCTTAATATGCATAATATATTTTTTTTGATATTTCAAGATGATGTAATCTATTGGGGGATTATTTTCTTCATTAATTGAGATGGATTAGAACAGTGTGTTCGTAGCGGCTAAAGTTGAAATACTATTGCTTCAAATGGATAGGATAAGAAGGAAATTCAAAAACATTGCATGCTACAAGTGAAGTCAACACATGAAGTGTTACAGCGTAGTTGGAAACTAGAATGAAATACTTTCATCTATGAACATTTTTCCAATTGAAATTTTGGCAATCCATATGAATGTAATGAAAGAGTTGAAATTCAGTTGGCAAATAATTTATTTATGTTCTCCTTGTCGAATCTTTTTTACATAAAGTTAAAAGGTAATAAAGTGAAATGCTAGGCATTGCTCAATTTTTTTTTATTGATTAACAAAGTTTATTTTCTTATAGTTGGACTAATTATTGAACCAACTAGAAAAGACAAAAGAAAAAAAAAAGAATGAGAGAGAGAGAGAAGAGGGAGTAAAATTTTTAACATTAGTAGTAAAAAAATAAAATTATTGTTTGCCATATAAAAAGAAATAAGGCTATTTGGCTGATTTGAGTGAGAGTGAAAAGCGACTCTGTAACCAACCTTATCTACTCAACTAAAATTTTTACCTAGTTATAAAAAAATAAAAAATAAAAAAAAAGGTTAAATTTTTTACCTAGGATTAGTAATGTCCTTAATTTGTGCCCTCTGTTTTCCTCTTGATTTACAGTCAATAAGTTACTTATTACTTTAGGCTAGAAACTTTTGAAAATTAAGCTGACGCAATTTTTAATTCGTCTTTGACATGTTTTAAAGGTTTAAATTGTTACATTAGATTAGAGCTTCATATCTATCCGCTATCCATAACCAAGGTTTTGTATTTCTTTCTTTTTCCCTAATCTTTATTCCCGAATTCTCTTTTTTGAGATACGACTTTGTTTTTCGTTTTCTTTTTTATTGCTTTTGAGGTACCATTTTGTTATTTACGAAAAGAAACAGATACAGTTTTAGTTTCTTTTTCGATTAAAGTGAAATAGAATATGAACACCAACTGGTAGTTTTTGGTAGACCTTGTGTTGGTGGCAGTTTTTTTATTTGAATTTTAAATTTTAATATTAAATATATAAATTTAAACTATTAAAATACAAGCCCGTTAATACTATATTAATTTTATTATCATGTTATATTATATTTGTTTAATTTTTTTTATTCAGTTTTAATCTGTTAAAATTTTATATTAAAATATATAAATTTAAAATTTAAAAAATACAGACAAATCTGTAGAAATTTATGAAGTTTAATTTTTGGCAATAGATGTAGAATTGGTGACCACGAATTCCATGCAGGTAAAGCCCATTGGAAAAGAAAATGTCTCAAATCCGAAAAATTGCTAAGCCATTTTTATTTTACCTCATTAGTAATTAACTAGCTTTGTAAAAAAAAAAAAAAGAAGCCCTAGAATACGATTAAAAGGAAAAAAGGGAGAAAAAAAACCTACTTAACAAGACACCTTAAATGGATGACAGCCAGCTGCGACTATGACAGTGATTTAGTCCACAAATTTTGTCGAAAGGGTGGATACAGAAATTTTTGTGTATTAAAGAAAATTCCATTATGATTTTTCTCCAGGAAAGTTCAAGTAAAAACCTTTTGACTTTCTTGCAAACCCTATTGTATTCTGAACCAATGTGAGGCCAAAATTTGATGGGATTTAAGTATGAAATATATGTAAAAAATTATTCAAATAAAAATATATTTTTATTGGAAGTTCAACAATGATTAAACCTGGAAAAGATTAAACAAATGGAAAAATCTAAAAAAAAAATAAAAATAAAAATTAGAACCATTATAATTTATAATCGAATGGAGGTGGTCCTTTTAAAAACCAGTTCCACACATGCCCACTTTTTTCTTTACAAAATGATATGCTGTTTTAGTAATGTAATAAAAACTCTACATGCTTAATCCCATCAATTTTTTTTTGGCTGCATTTGGTGCGTGTGGGTCTTAGAACAAAACAAATTAAACGCATACTGTGGTCCATGAAGACCTTAGAACATGGACAACAACCACAGAGCAGGCAGGGTCTGGTCTTTGATTAATTTTGAATATACTATTATTAGGAAGAAAATTCATCTAAGCAATGCAAACAATGGTAAAGAGAAAATGAAAAGAAAAAGGAAAAGGAAAAAGTAGGCTAAACTGGTGAATTTTAGACTTTTTAGTGTTAGGTTATGACTCTTTGCTTTCTGATTTCTACAAGGAGCTTAACCCATAAAGCATTCTAACAAGTAAATGTGATCAGTCTTAAAGTATGTTTATAAATTTTTTTATAAAAAAAAATGTTTATAAAAGTTTAGTATAGTCAAAACATGTTTTGAATTTCCAAATTTTTCAAATTCAAAATTTCCCAAAATCTTTGTTACAAAACCATCTTTATGAAATCATTTTTAGATTGGGAGCTTAGTTCAAAATAAAATATTCTAAATGTTTTATTGAATAAGAAAAGGGGATTAGACTCTATAAAGTTATAATTAGAAATGTTTAATAATTGTCAAAACTTGTTTATAAAATCCAAATTTCCCAAAATGCATGTTTATATTTTTCTAACCTTTTAGTGAAATCATTTTGAGATTTAGAACTTTAAAAGTTCAAAATAAAGTTTTCTATAGTATTAATAAGTAAAGGTAATTAGACTCTTAATGTTTAGAAAGGTATAGTATTGTCAAAAACTTGCTTATAAGGTTCAAATTTCCCAAAATCTTTGTTGTAAACCATTTTTATGGAATTATTTTAAGATTCGGAGCTTTAAAGTTGAAAATAAAGTATTCCAATAGTCTAAGTAATGAAACGATTTGGAAAAATGGACGAAATGAAACTAATGCAGTAAGGTAAAGATACAACAATGTCTCTGATTTGGTTACTACTTATTTGTAGTGACAAGATACTTGGATCATTTTGAGTGCCTTTGAAATGACTCTATGACTATGTGAAGACTTTATAAGTTGACGCAACATCAATATAAAACCTACTGGATGAACCATACATAGTTTGTAGAGAAATGAACCAAGAATAGTGGAATTTGGTAAGTTCAGTTGGTGATAACCTGGGTAGAGACGAGGTATTTTCATTTTGTATTGTCAATGATCTGATAATTATAGTAAACTTTCACAAGTGCTAATAACAGGATGATTAAGAGATGTATATGAAACGGGGAGCCAATGGAGGTAGCTCAAGGACTGCAAGTGCAAATTCAGTTTCATGAAGGGTATTTTGAGTGAACTTTATTTAAAATTTAATGTCTTTAATGGAGAAATCAAAATTTACAGAGTGGATTATATCTTTATCTGAGAACATTTACTCTCCTTCCAATATCCAGTCTGTTGCCTTCTCTTTCTTCATTTTTTCTAACAAATTCATCCATTTTCTGAAGCGAACTAAACCCATATTTTTTATGGATCTTCTTCTCCTTCATCAGCTCCCGCACATTCTCAACCTCTTTCCATTCTCCATGAGCAGCATGAATATTAGAAAGTGTTACCAAACTTCCAGGTCTATTCAGATCCATTCTCTTGATATCTTCATCCATCATTTTTGCTAGATCCCTTCTTCCATGGACTTTACATCCATTAAAGAAAGCTCCAAGAATGGATTCTGTGATTTCAAATGGCATTCTCTTTACCTCTTCATAAGCTTCCACCATCTTCCCTGAACGGCACAAAAGATCAACAACACAAGCATAATGTTCTTTACTTGCCTTAATTCCATAACATTCTTCCATGGACCTGAAAATCTTTAATCCTCTCTCTACTTCACCGCCATGGCTGCATGCAGAAAGAATACAAATCAAAGTCACTCCATTAGCTTGCACTCTTTCTTCCTGCATTATCTCGAAAAGATGCAATGAGGAATCGACCATACCATGCTTACCATAGCATCCAATTATTGCATTCCACAACACTACAGTCTTAACAGATGTGCAGTCAAATATACTACGAGCACTTTTCACACTGCCACATTTTGAATACATATCAATGAGAGCAGAAGCAACAAAGACATTTATATCAAGCCCCAATCTATATATCAAGCAGTGAATTTCTCTCCCTCGTTTGATTGAACCAATCAATCCGCAGGCAGGTAGCAATCCAGTTATGGTCACATGATTTGGTTTCAACCCAGAAGCTAACATGTCTCGGAACACTTCCAAAGCTTCGCCAGCATGCTTGCCTTGGGCAAAACCAGAAATTATTGCATTCCAAGCAATCAAATCAGGTATTAATCCTGCCACACTCATCCTAGAAAACAGAGCAGACACCCCATTGCTATCTCCACATCGAGCTAATCCGGCTACCATGGCATTCCATGTGAAGTCATTCGGTTCCAGTCCTTCCACCTTCATCCTCTCAAACAAAACCAGCGCTTGTTTAGTGTTACCTACATTACAATAACCACAAATCATGGATGTCCAAGAAGCAACATCTCTATCAACCATTCTATCAAACAGTTTTCGAGCATAACTCACGCTTCCACATTTACAATACATATCAATCATTGCATTTGCCACATACACATTGTTTGCAAAAAACATTTTATTTATCACAGCATGAATCTCCTTCCCTTTTTTCAAATCCATCAAACCAAGACAAGCTTTAAGCACGACCGAATATGTAAACTTATTGCCAATAATTCCAAATTTTTGCATAAAAGAAAAGTATCCTAATGCTTCTTGATAATTCCCAAGAACCGCCGAAGCCAAAACCAGCCAATTCAATGCGAAAACATTTGGTTTTGGGATTTTATCAAACACAAACTTCGCAGACCTCAAATCCCCACAACTTGCATACATCCCCACAAGCTTGGAATCAAAAGACAGAACTTTCATGTCAATCCCAGCAGTTAACAACAAAGCATGGACCTGCTTCCCTTGTATCAAGGCCTTTGCTTTAAGGGATTTATGCAAAAACAGTGCTAAAGAAGACAAGTTGAAGGATGAAAGAGATGGCCTTTTCATTGCTTAATGAGAGCCCGGGGGTTGTCCAAACTCCAAACTCATGACTCTTGTCTGCTAACAAATTCGGATCTTTCAGCATCAATGTCTTTTGTCTCGCTTAAATGGGTACCAAAGCTTGTAATTCTTCCACCAAATCCAAAATGGGTCTCTTTTATTTCCAGTTCTACCACACGAGATCTTTCAAAATATTTCAGGTGGAATGTTAAGAGTTTTAACAGCCTAGCTGATTGATTTAGTGGCTAAGAAAACCCTCTCTTCTTGGTCTTACTTTCCTTTTTGATATGTTTAATTTAGACCCTCTTCCTGATGACTTTGCAAATTTGGTTGCACTGCATGCTCTAAAAAGTAAAATCCCCTTACTGGGGCTATTTGTGCGTATTGAAACTTATTTTACCAAAAAAAAAAATAATAATAATAATAGATAAATAAATAATTGAGCTCTTTAAGTGGCAACTAGGAAGAAATTGACTGTTCCCTTATCTTCTTTTTTCGCTTCCTTTCTGTATCTGTCTGTCTGTATTTGAAGACTCCACTGAGACAACACTCCATCACACTTTTACTTCTTGCAAAAGCTTGTCAAAATCAATATATATTCAGTTCTGCCATAAAAAAGACACGAATGGAATTCCCATTGTAACCATGTCCACTCTCTTGGAAACTTCCTTGCTGTGCTAAAAACATTCTTCAAAGCTGAAATTGATTACCTTCTTATGAAATATCCTTATTTCTAACTATTGATCTATCGCTGGTCAAAATAAAAAATACCAAAATATATGTATCAAATTTCTTATTGGGATCACTAGGCCCCACTGAGCTGCTCAAACAATTACAGGAGATGGAGTTATATATTAATAAGAAGACAAAAAAGAAAAAACTGCATATGTAGTATTGAGAGATTTGGAGCTTACTACATTTGCTAATTTTCTTATACTAGTGAAATCATGAATATACCAAGTATAATGGACCTATAGTGAACTAGCAAATGAAGCTAAATCTGGAGGGACTGGAACTTCAATGGTTTCTTCAAGCATCTGGGTAACTTTCTTCATGGTGGGTCTCAATGATGGATCCTCTTGTATACACCATATTGCAACCATCACATACTTCTCAACCCTCTTTATGTCATCCAAAGCTTCCTCATCATTTTTAACCAGAAGTTCCAAATTCCTATCATGGAAGCAGTCATATGCCCAATCAGAAAGTATCATTTGGTTTTCCTCTGCCTCTGCTTCAAAATTCTTCCTGCAGCATATCAACTCCAACAATACAATGCCAAAGCTGTAAACATCCACCTTGGCTGTGACAGGCAGGTTTCTGAACCATTCTGGAGCTACATATCCTTTGGTTCCTCTGATTCCTGTTGTGGTTCGAGTTTGATCCGTCTTCAAAAGCTTGGCTAATCCAAAATCAGAAATTCTCGCTGTGAAAAAGTCATCCAAGAGGATGTTTTGAGGCTTTACATCACAGTGTATGATTTGAGTGCTGCACTCTTCATGCAAGTAAAAGAGACCCCTTGCAGTTCCTTGGGCAATTCTCATTCTCTTGTCCCAGTTTGTCCATGAAGGTCCAAAAATGAAGCATGCTAGAGAACCATTGCTCATGAATTCGTATACAAGAAATCGGTGTTGCTCTTCGGTACACAATCCAATCAGTTGGACCAAATTCTTATGGTTTGTGCGCCCAATTGCACTTACTTCTGCTTTGAATACTTTCTCTCCTTCACTAACCAAGTTGTGGAACTTCTTTACCGCTATTAAATTTCCATCTTCAAAAGGTAGAACCCCTTTAAAGACGGTAGCAGAAGCACCACTGCCTAGTTGTTCATTGAATTCATTGGTAGCTTTATTCAGCTCCTCATAAGTGAAAACTTGCAAATTCATGCCTGATTCAACGGGGTTTGGTTGGATGGCCTTGGATTTCGGATTGAAGTAGAAAGCAGCCAGAAAGGCTGCTAGAATTAGAAGAAAGTTGATAAAAACTGAGCCACTTAAAAGCACTGATCCAAAAAGCACCAGCACTGAATGATCATTCTTGTTTGAATCTGGAGAGCTATCATTTTTTCTTACTTTAATCAGAGCTTTCGGGAAAACAGTACTGGGGTCCATCATCCCATTTGAGAGAGGAACTCTCTTCTTCCAACAATCCCCATCTCTGACAATGGCAACAGCACATAAGCAATCACGGAGGCAAGCCTTCCTGCACCAATCCTCACCCACCTTTTCAAAATGTTGGTAATCATTGAAAGGCCAATCCGTGTGTTCCATTGAGTAAAAGTCAAAAAGACCATCATCTTCTCCCTCATCACAACTTTGAGCTTCAAAACTCTGTTTGCATCCTTTCACAGGATCACTCGGATCAATGAAAGTATAGCCATTTGGGCAGTCGCAAGTCCTCCTCTGGTTAACTCCTATTCTGCAGTAGCTATTGAAGCCACAAGCTCCACCGCCTGTGTCTTCCTTAATGCTAGCGCAAATGTTCGAAGGTATGGAAGTCGACGATTCAGTCCAGGATTTGGGCCAGCCCCTAGAACTTGGATCCTCTCCCTTTGGGTAGACATAATGCCTGAAAACACCATCATTTTCAAGAATTGCCCTCTGGTAGAAATCTTCCATTGAACTGCCAATCGATGATAACATATTGAGTATTGTTCCATTCTTTGCTTGAAGGTAAATAGAGCCTGACTGGTTAAACATAACCTGAAAACCACTGCCCTCAGTTTTGGTATCCCAGTAGGCATGATTAGTAGCATCCAGTGGGAAATTTCTAGTGTAAAGCACAAGATTTCCATTTGATTCTAGTATAAACAGAAATCTTCCATTCGAATAATTATTCTCTGAGTAACGTGCAACAAGTCTCTTGCCTTTGCTTAAAATCTGTGTAGGTAACAAAGTGTCTGTTGGTTCATTGAAACTCTCCCATGAGATAACAGAATCTTGGTTATATAGCACCAGATTTCCTGTGTTGAGTATCTCTCCATAGGTAACTCCGGCACCGAAGGTATCAGTGGACCATATCTGGTTGCCTTTTGGGTCGGTGAGAATGAGCTTTCCATCTTTGTTGAGCTCTAGTTTGGATCCTTTTTGGGCTAGACCGTTTCCATTGGCAGACCAGACAATAGTTTTCTCGGGAACTTTGTTGAACCAGATGGCAAGTAGGAAGCCATCTTTTTTAAACTGTTGGAAACCAAGAGCAAACTCACCGGATGGAGATTCACATGGAACATTCTTGTTGGAGGCAGTGAGAGATGAGCCTATTGAGATTCTGTGAGTTTGACAAGTAATGGTGGAACTCTGTAAAAATAGAGAAAAATGGAGAAGATATAGAAGATGCCATGGTAGGGGTGATAATGCCATACTGTCTACTGTGCCGGGTAATTTTTTTTATTAGTCTAATATCAATTACGATTTTTCGTGAATTTGTTATTTCTCAAAGTCTTCAAAGGGTTGTATCATACGATGAATACGTCATTTTTCTAAGTCACCTCAAAAGTCTTCAAAGGGTTGCTTCAAAGTCTTCAAAATGTTGTTTTTCTTTTCCAAGTTTGAGTCTCCTTTGCAGAAAAAAGGACTTTGGGAAGGTGTTATATGAACTACCAAAAAAAAAAAAAGATTCTTTTTTTCTTTTGTACTTTATTTATTTATTTATTTTTCTAAGACAGATCACCACACATGACTTAATTGAAAAGCCATTTAAATCCCATATTCATCAAAACATATAGACAAGTTTAAGAACAATACCTCCAATTGTTTTAATTTTTGGACAAACCCATTATGAAACAAAATAAGAGTGAAGAAGCCTCTGCTAATTAATGCATAGCGGTTCTAAGCAATTGAACAGTGATTTCAGCATATGGAACCAAATAGGAAAGGACTTGGGGGAACGGAGACTTGTACTACTCCTTCAAGCATCAGCATAACCTTCTTCATAGTAGGCCTCAGAGAAGGATCTTCTTGAATGCACCAAAATGCAACCATCAGAAACCTTTCCAAATTCTTAATGTCATTCATAGCTTCCTTGTCATTCCCAACCAAAGCATCTAATGCGCCATCCCGGTAGCAATCATAGGCCCAATAAGCCAAAATTGCCTTCTCTTCTCCACCCATTTCAAGATCCACACTTCTCCTACAACATATTATCTCCAGCAGCAACTCACCAAAGCTATACACATCCACCTTCACTGTAATTGGCATGTTCCTAAACCATTCAGGTGCCACATACCCTTTTGTTCCCCTAATGGCAGTGAGAGTTTGGCTCTGTTCCATCATCAGAAGCTTGGCCAATCCAAAGTCTGAAATCCTAGCATTGTAGAAATCATCAAGTATGTTCTGAGGCTTTATATCGCAATGGATGATTTGAGTGCTGCATTCTTCATGTAAATATAAGAGTCCCCTTGCAACCCCAAAAGCAATTTGGGTTCTTTGGTTCCAACTTGGTTTCATTTCATCAAAAAGAAAGCCTGCTAGAGTGCCATTGCTCATGAACTCATATACCAACAATCTTTGCAGTCCCTCGTCGCAATAACCAACAAGTCTAACTAGATTCTTGTGATGAATATGGCCGATCACGTTCACTTCCGCTTTGAATTCCTTTTCGCTGTCGCGAAAAGTTCTATCGAGTTTCTTCACTGCAACAGGTTCACCAGTATCCTTCAACACCCCTCTGTAGACAATCCCAAAAGAACCCCTTCCCAGTTCTTCCTCGAATCCTCCAGTTGCATCAACAAGATCTTTATAAGAAAAACACCGCAAATTGAATCGGGAAACGTCCTTGTCTTGTGGAATGCTAATGGATTTCTTACGGTAAATGAAGAAAAAGCCCAAACCCATTGCTCCAAACAGCAGAAAGTTGATGAAAACAGAGAAGCCTAAAAGCACAGAACCTCCAATGATCAAAGCGTTCCGACTCTTTGTCTGTGAAGATGAAGGACCAGAGTCTCGATCAGGGACAGCATTAGCTTTCCTAATCTTGATGTAAGCCTTGGCTCCAACGTTGGTGTCGACTCTCCCATTTGAAAGAGGTAGCTTCTTCTTCCAACAAGTGTTGTTCCTCATAATGGCGACGGCACACATGCAGTCATGCAAGCAAGAATCTTTGCATTTGTCTTCATCGTACGGCTGCAATGCTTCGTAATCAGAGGTTGGCCAATCCACATCGGTTATCTCTTGGAAGACATATAACTCTTCCGGTGAACTCTCTGTATCTAATTGACAATCCTGTATGAAATCCGGTTTGCATCCTCTGTACTCGTCGTTTGAATCAAGCAAAGTAAACCCTCTTGGACATTCACAAACTGGTCTACGGTCCGCATTTAGTCTGCAAATTCTATTAAAACCACAAGCCCCACTGCTTTTAAATACACGACTAGCAATGCAAATATTTTCTGGCACAGACCAAAGAGTGGTCCAGCTTTCATCTCTGCTACTAGAAGTAGTCTTTAATCGGTAATATTCTGAAAAAACCCCATCGAAATTTAGAGTGGCTCGGTAATAGTAATCTTTGGTAGATACCAACTTTCCCTCTGTGAGCGTGGATATTTGGCCATTCTCTCTCGAGATGAATATGTTGCCGGATTCATTGAAGACTAGTTGCTTACCCGGATTTGAAATATTGCTAGTTCCACTTTCATAGTAATTCTCATTGGGAAATTCAGAAGGCAAATTTACACTATTAAGCACAAGATTCCCATCGGGTAATAAATGAAGTTGAAATCTTCCTCGTGAAAAGTTAGTACTTGATTGCCTCGAAGAAATCACATCTCCCATTTCCATGGTCTGCGTAGGCAACAGAGTATCAGTAGGGTGTTTGAAGCTCTCCCAGATGCTCTCGGAGTTTTTATTTTGGAGCACAAAGTTTCCTGTGTCGTTCATAACAGCAAAATCAACCTGACTGACAATGGGGTTGGTGTTCCATAGCTGTCCTCCCTGAGGATCATTGAGTAGTAGCCCACCATCAGCGGTTAAGGTAAGTTTTGAGCCCCTTGGAACAGGGTTGTTTTTGTCTGCGTACCAGACCACCGTTTTATCTGGAACTTTGTCGAACCAAATGCCAAGTAAGAAAAGGTCTTGATTGTCAAAGAATTGTTGAAATCCGAATGCAAAATCACCAGAGGGTGAAAGCCAAGAGGATATTTTTTCTCCTGCGGTGAGAGACTGGCTGAGATTTACTCTGCCACTGTTTTGGGCAATAGAAAAATTCGTAAGCTGGGAGATAATGATGAAGATACAGAGGAGAAAAAAAGCCATTGCTAAAAGCATTTAGATTAGCATGTAGTCAATAATAGTAATTATAAAAGAGCAAACTCAGACACCAGAAAATGGGAATCCCTTCTGAAGGGATTAATTTATGTGGCAAAACATTATAGGACGTCCCAGATAAATGTTATATCCTGTGAAAATATGTCCTCTAATGCTTCAGACAATGATAGTGTGTTTTCTTTGGCGAATGTATCACCGCCACCTCCATAACCACCACCACCGCTCCAATTTCTTACCAGGTACTACCTTTCATCTAGTTAGTTTTTTTTTTTTTTTTTTTTTGGNTTTTTTTTTTTTTTTTTTTTGGGCTTTGCCATTAATTTGGGCCATATACTCATAGTCCTAAAATTATGGTTTTTAACTGTATTTTAATTTGAGTCCTAATGGGCTAATTGAACTGTGATTATGAAGAGGTTATAGTGAAATTTCTCAAAATAGAGATGTGCAAAATAGAAAGGGCGAAAAATAAAAGTTAGCCTTATTTATTTATTATTTACTAAAGTAATAATATGTTGATATATTATTTGTTACATCAAAGCAAAAATTAGTCTTGTTGATTTTTTTTTCAAGGAGTGTCATTAATTTGGGCTATATATCCAGAATTTTAAAACTGGCCATTTAAAATGGGCTATGGGTTTTAAATGTTTTTAAATTTGAGCCCTAATGGGTTAATTGAACTATCATGAAGATGTTATAGTGAAATTTCTCAAAATAGAAATGTTCAAAATAAAAAGAGCAAAAAATGAAAGTTAGCCTTATTTATTTATTTACTAAAGTAATAATATTTTGTTATATTATTTGTTAAATCAAAGCAAAAATTAGTCTAGTTAAAAGACCTCTGATAAATAGAAACTATAAACAACATTGTCATTGATGAGTTAATTAAATATAATAAAATCATTTGATTGTAACAATATATTAAATTACTAATGGAAAAAAAGGAATTAGAAAAAATAGAACTACGATTTTATATGTATATTTTTATCAGAACATACACTGGTTGAAAGAAAACAGTATTGTAAAATATTCCAAGAAATAATGTTTGACATTTTTTAAATGCAAATAAATATTAAATCTAATATGTTAGACAAATATGTAGGTGGTATCCATGGTGGGAATACTTCGCAGTTGCTGTGGCCATTGTCTTATCTTTCTTGACACCGTTTCAATTCGGCTTTCTCTTTCCTATGGTACTAACATGGCCGATTATATTGGTGGAATGTGAAACATGTCTAATAGGCTTTGCTGATTGTGGTTTAGAGACGTACTTATGGAATAAAGGAATCATCCATATGATACGTGATTATTATTACTGATAAATTTTCTTTTATTATTTTGCTAAGATGATGATGATGATAATGATGGTGATTATTATTATTATTATTATTATTATTATTATTATTATTATTATTATTACCAACATATGTTCCATAATTTCAAATCTCCTTCATTTTTTTTTGGACAGGGTTCTTTTTACTTTTGATGTTGTTGGTAGCCTTCCATGGATTCTAGTCTTTTACATGGTAATAATGATTGGATATATATATATATATAGATATATATCAGTCATGCTACTATCAGGTATACTTGACATTTGTTATGTTTAGGTATGAAAATCAATGGCTATAATTAAATCATATATAAAAAGATAAGTGACTCAAATTTTAAAAACACTTGATGACGTATTTATCCACTTATTCCTTTATATATGATTTAATCCTAGCCATTGCTTTTTATACCTGAACATAACAAATGTCAGGTATACCTGATAGTAGCCTGACTATATATATATATATATCCATCTTTAGTATATCTCATAATAGTATTTTGAGAAATTAAATTAATTAATTAATACCCCTTTCAACTTTCATTTAAGTTTCAATTTACCTTCTGAGCATATTTTTAAGCAATTTTTCCCTTAAAACTTTGGCATGATTTCAAGGGAAAATTTCATCTACTTTTCCAAGATTTGATGAAAATTCTTTAGGATTTGAAAAATCACCACCTACCTTTCTTAGGTTTACTTAACCTCTGGAGTTGATTTTAGGACTAAATTGAGTTATGCAATGTCCATATTACTCCTTCTATGTCAATTAGTTATTATTCTTTTTTGTGTCAAGAAGTTGAAAAAAAAATAATTCTCTAGAGATTGCATATATATACTGACTAACAATATAAATAGCAAAGCAATAACTTTTCTATTTGAATTTTTTAATTTATATTTTTAAATAAGAAAAACGGTAACATCGTTTGCATAGTGGGTAATAATATAAATTGAAAATCAAATGAATTACATTTTTTTAATATGTACTGTTAAATTAAAAATGATAAAATAAAGTTTTGATGTGTTATTTTGACATTGAAGGGTAATATAAATTTTCACAACTAAATTTACCTAATAATCAACTGCAATGGTGGTAATTGATAATTATCAGGTTAACCTTTCATGAAACTTTGGATGGTAGATGAAATTTTCCTTAAATCTATTTTTTTTCGAATTAAAAAGAAAAATAAAAAAACTAGATATTCAAAATTGATTATTTATTTAACTAATAAGTTAATTGTTAATTGACTGATCTTTTTATTATAATCTCTTTGAATAGAAATGGCCATTTGAGGTTATCAGACCAATTGTTATGCTGAGATTATTTCGTGTTCGCAAAGTTTATAATCTCCTTCAAAAGCTGAAGAATAGTACAAAAATTCATTGCGTCGGGAGCATAATGGTGTAGTTTATTGAAGTGTTTTGTGTCAAAATCTTCTGCGCAGTGTCATTAATTTGGGCTATATATCTAGAATTTTAAAACTGGCCATTTAAAATGGGCTATGGTTTTAAATGTATTCAAATTTGAGCCCTAATGGGTTAATTGAACTATCATGAAGATGTTATAGTGAAATTTCTCAAAATAGAGATGTTCAAAATAAAAAGAGCAAAAAATGAAAGTTAGCCTTATTTATTTATTTACTAAAGTAATAATATTTTGTTATATTATTTGTTAAATCAAAGCAAAAATTAGTCTAGTTAAAAGACCTCTGATAAATAGAAACTATAAACAACATTGTCATAGATGAGTTAATTAAATATAATAAAATCATTTGATTGTAACAAAATATTAAATTACTAATGGAAAAAAAGGAATTAGAAAAAATAGGACTACGATTTTATATGTATATTTTTATCAGAACATACAGTGGTTGAACGAAAACAGTATTGTAAAATATTCCAAGAAATAATATTTGACTTTTTTTTTAAAAATGCAGATAAATATTAAATCTAATATGTTAGACAAATATGCAGGTGGTATCCATGGTGGGAACACTTCGAAGTTGCTGTGGCCATTGTCTTATCTTTCTTGACACCGTTTCAATTCGGCTTTCTCTTTCCTATGGCACTAACATGGCCGATTATATTGGTGGAATGTGCAACATGCCTAATAGGCTTTGCTGATTGTGGTTTAGAGACGTACTTATGGAATAAAGGAATCATCCATATGATACGTGATTANTAAATTGAAAATCAAATGAATTACATTTTTTTAATATGTACTGTTAAATTAAAAATGATAAAATAAAGTTTTGATGTGTTATTTAGACATTGAAGGGTAATATAGATTTTCACAACTAAATTTATCCAATAATCAACTGCAATGGTGGTAATTGATAATTATCAGGTTAACCTTTCATGAAACTTTGGGTGGTAGATGAAATTTTCCTTAAATCTATTTTTTTGAATTAAAAAGAAAAATAAAAAAACTAGATATTGAAAATTGATTATTTATTTAACTAATAAGTTAATTGTTAATTGACTGATCTTTTTATTATAATCCCTTTGAAAAGAAATGGCCATTTGAGGTTATCAGACCAATTGTTATGCCGGGATTTTGTGTTCGTAAAGTTTATAATCTCTTTCAAAAGCTGAAGAATAGTACAAAAATTCATTGCGTCCGGAGCATAATGGTGCAGTTTATTGAAGTGTTTTGTGTCAAAATCTTCTGGGCACATGTCGAGATTCAGAAAAATGAATAAAAAGAACTACATACAGTCCCTCTACTTTATGATGGTGACAATGTCTACCATAGGTAACATTTTTATTTGATTTATTAGTTATATTTTCTCTATTAATTGCTTGATAAATTAATCTTTGTTGTTTAATTTTTTATTTTATTTTACAATTGCCACAGGCTATGGAGATCTTCACCCTTGTAAGCTAGAGATGACTTTTGTAACTATTGCTGCCACTTTCAATTTACTTTTGAATGCATATGTTAGTGCAAAGTTTTCACTATTATTTATGAGAGCAGAAAAGTTTAGGTCAGAAATAGAAAATACTTAGATATATAGATGCAGCTGCAAAAAAATTGTTTTTTATTTTTTTATTGTATGAACAATGCAAAATGAAGAACTTTGTAGTTTTATTTTTTGGGTCTTTGTTGTTTAATTTTTTATTTTACAATTGCCACATGCTATGGAGATCTTCACCCTGTTAATGAGCTAGAGATGGCTTTTGTAACTATTGCTGCCACTTTCAATTTACTTTTGAATATTTATGTTTGTGCAAAGTTTTCGCTCTTACTTCTGACAGCATAGAAGTTTAGATCAAAAATAAAAAATGCTTAGATATATACATGCAGCTGCAAAAAAATTGTTTTTTATTTTTTTTTTGTATGAACGATGGAAAATCTGTAGTTTTTTATTTTTGGGTAAATGACAAAACTCTATTATTAGTTAATATTAGACTTGTATTATAATATGTTAATTTTTTTTTCCAAAAAATTATATTTGGATCGATTGATATCTGAAAAAGGAAATCACTATTCACTATTTCAATGAAGTATTATATGGTCCATTATGTTGGTAAGTCCACTCTTAGTTGGGCTTGGGAGAGGTATGAAGCCCGGTAGTCTATCGGAGCAAAACCCAGGCCTTTATTTATTCGTCGTCTCCTTTCATTAGACCTTCAAGTTCTAGAGCATAAGTATTTGGGTTGTCATCCGGTAGTATCTCACATGTTCTATCCCAGCCCGCCCGTTCCAGTACAAGCCTGCCTTTCTCATCATCAGCCAGCCCGCCCAGTCACCATCCTGGGCAAAAAAAATTCAGCGGCATTTTTTTCGTATTTATTTTTTGGATTTTGAATATAAAAAATTTCTTAATTAATTTTTATTTTTGGAAGAACTTTTTTGTTGTTGAATAAAAGCATTAATATATGGCTGTTTTTGGCAGGATTTTTTTGGCGAAGAATTCAAAAGAAGAAGTAGAACATTTTTGCAAAGTTTGCTGTTCTTTTTCTTACTGATAAGATCGCTAAAAAGAACGGAGTAAAGAAAACGAGAAAAACACTGTGTTGAATCGCAAAGAACGAAAAGAGAAGAGCTTTCTGTTGTTTAATTAATTGATTATTAATTTGATTGTTTTCTTAGCTGAAATTATGAAACATGTTTGAGAAAATGATGAGAAGGAAACGAATATGGAAGAAAGCTATGCACATTGCGTATGGCAGAGCTGAGAGAAAGAGAGAGCTTATAAAAAAAAAATGTTTATAAATATTTAGTATAGTCAAAACTTGTTTTGAATTTCCAGATTTTTCAAATTCAAAATTTCCCAAAATCTTTGTTACAAAACCATCTTTATGAAATCATTTTTAGATTGGGAGCTTAGTTCAAAATAAAATATTTTAAATGTTTTATTGAATAAGAAAAGGAGATTAGACTTTATAAATTTATAATTAGAAATGTTTAAAGTTGAAAATAAAGTATTCCAATAGTCAAAGTAATGAAACGATTTGGAAAAATGGACGAAATGAAACTAATGCAGTATAGAGGTAAAGATACAAAAATTTCTCTGGTTTGGTTATTAATTATTAGCAGTGACAAGATACTTGGACCGTTTTGAGTGCCTTTGAAATTAATCTATGACTATGTGAAGACTTTATAAGTTGACACAACATCAATATAAAACCTAGTGGATGAACCATACATAGTTTGTGAGAAATGAATCAAGATTAGTGAAATTTGGTAAGTTCAGTTGGTGATAACCTGGGTAGAGACGAGGTATTTTCATTTGTATTGTCAATGATCTGATAACTATAGTAAACTTTCCCAAGTGCTAATAACAGGATCATTAAGAGATGTATATGAAACAGGAAGCCAATGGAGTTAGCTAAGGACTTCAAGTGCAAAGTCAGTTTCATGAAGGGTATTCGGAGTGAACTTTATTTAAAATTTAACGTCTTCATTGGAGAAATCAAAATTTACAGAGTGGAATATATCTTTATCTGAGAACATTCACTCTCCTTCCAATATCCAGTCTGCTGCCTTCCATTTCTTCATTCACTCTAACAACTTCATCCATTTTCTGAAGCGAACTAAACCCATATATTTTATGGATCTTCTTCTCCTTCATCAGCTCCCGCACATTCTCAACCTTTTTCCATTCTCCAGGAGCAGCATGAATATTAGAAAGTGTTACCAAACTTCCAGGTCTATTCAGATCCATTCTCTTGATATCTTCATCCATCAATTTTGCTAGATCCCTTCTTCCATGAACTTTACATCCATATTAAAGAAAGCTCAAAGAATGGATACTGTGATTTCAAATGGCATTCTCTTTACCTCTTCATAAGCTTCCACCATCTTCCCTGAACGGCACAAAAGATCGACAACACAAGCATAATGTTCTTTACTTGCCTTAATTCCATAACATTCTTCCATGGACCTGAAAATCTTTAATCCTCTCTCTACTTCACCGCCATGGCTGCATGCAGAAAGAATACAAATCAAAGTCACTCCATTAGCTTGCACTCTTTCTTCCTGCATTATCTCGAAAAGATGCAACGAGAAATCGACCATACCATGCTTACCATAGCATCCAATTATTGCATTCCACAACACTACAGTCTTAACAGATGTGCTGTCAAATATACTACGAGCACTTTTCACACTGCCACATTTTGAATACATATCAATGAGAGCAGAAACAACAAAGACATTTATATCAAACCCCAATCTATATATCAAGCAGTGAATTTCTCTCCCTCGTTTGATTGAACCAATCAATCCGCAGGCAGGTAGCAATCCAGTTATGGTCACATGATTTGGTTTCAATCCAGAAGCTAACATGTCTCGGAACACTTCCAAAGCTTCGCCAGCATGCTTGCCTTGGGCAAAACCCGAAATTATTGCATTCCAAGCAATCAAATCAGGTATTAATCCTGCCACACTCATCCTAGAAAACAGAGCAGACACCATTGCTAGCTCCACATCGAGCTAATCCGGCTACCATGGCATTCCATGTGAATTTTTTTATTTTTATTTTTATTTTTGGACTAGCTCACAAATTTATCCAGGCGCAATCCTTGGTGTCTGCTACTGCGATTTGAGGTTTTTTTTTTTTTTTGTTCGGACTAGCTCACAGACTTGTCCAGGCGCGACCCTAGGTGCAATCCTAGGCGCCTGCTACTGCGATTTGGCTTTTTTTTTTTATAAAAAAAAGGACGAATATCAAAGAATATAGATCAAAGATCAAGGAACAGAGATCAAAGGTTAAGGAACAAGAAAAAAACGAAGCTAGAATGCTAATGGTTACAGATTAAACAAAAGCGAAAAAAAAAACAAAGAGGAAATTGCAAACCCTAATGGTTACGGTTTTTTTGCTAAGAACAAATTAAAAATAGATAGAACCTGTAGAATCCGTGCTCTGATACCAACTGATGCGAATTCTAGCAGAATTGATTGTTCTACAATGGTTCAATGGTTACGAAGTTGACCTCGACCCACAATCCAACGAGAGATTGGAACTTTGATATAGAAGCTTGACCCATTGTCTATGGGAAAGACAATAACCTTGCTATAAACGCCACAATCAAAACTTCGTTCTTTGAATGATAAGTTGAAAATTTGTTCTTTAAACAAGCAAAAAAAAAAAAAGAATAATTCTCAAAATAATTGCTAAAATATATTGTATCTTATTGCTGGCTAAATTTTGGTATTTTAAATAGAAAAATATTGTTTGCCAAATATGAAAATAAACCCTAAAAAGAATAGAAAATAAAAGACTAATATACCCTTAATTAATAAGCTAAATTATAAGATAATTTTAGGCCCATGTACGCATACTCTTTAATGTAGCTTAGCAAATTAATAAATGTAGACGTCCTAGGCCCATCTATAGCTTCGCCGGCTTTTTATCCAATGCTTGTTGAATATAAAGCTCCAAAGCCTTCTTGAATTGCTTGGCTCGATTACGTGTCATGGGACCTCCTGGATACCTCAAACCATCATATGGATTACCTCCTCTGTATGGCTCAATGTCCTCATCATATGTACATATGTAGTTGCCCATGGAAAAATTTGTTGTTGCTGCAAATTGGGTGTGTACGTATGTCCTTGTTGGCGCTGGCGCAAAAAAGGACAATAGCATGTAGAGTGCAATGGAGCAAAGTTGGCAACGGTTTTTGTGGGCATTACCATTTGGTGAATATGAACAACACACCTAATGGCAATGCCCACAAAGACTTGGGTCCCGTCTTTTCAACTTCACACCGTCCATGACTGGGACATTGGCGGTGTGAATGATAAACTTCATCCTCATTGCCTCTGTATCAACAAACTGCCCTTTTAAGGGCCGGTGTGTTGCAAGGGCAATATACATGATAGAAACACCAAATATGTAATTTTTTTTGCAAAAACAAATATATAATTAAACACAAAAATAATACATTCAATGCCAAACTATTAAAGAAAAATTTGGTATTATATTAATAAAGTACAAATTCCAACAATTAGATCACATATAGTCATACACATCTACTTGATTATTGGAAAAATATGAAAAAAAAAAAAGAAAAAGAAGAAGGAAATTTTTCTAAAAAATTAACATTAAAAAATAAACACTACAAAATTCTACTAGTGCTTTTATTGCTTGGTTATGAAGTGTCGTCAATTGTGTTCTCTCAAGTGTTTAGTGATTACTAGTAAAAATAGTTAATTTAGATTTAGTAAAATTAAATCTTAATAGCTCTTTATAATTTTTTTTAATGTTTATGAAACTTTTATGACTTTTTATGAAAAAAAAAGTTCATAAAATAAGCAAAACAATATATAAATTATCCATTCCATATATTTTGATAAATTAAAACACTCATTTTAAACTAAAGCACAACGCCCTACTAAGGAAAGAGTGTAATAATTTACACACATCTCCCTAAACTAAAGAACACCGCACCCATCACCAAACTAAAGCACACCACCCCTTAGTTTATGATGGATTTTTAATTTATCAAAATACGGGAGATTGATAGTTTATGTATGAGTTTATTTGCTCATTTTCTGAACTTTAATAATAATAATAATAATAATAATAATGATGATGATGATGATGATGATGAAAAAGTAGAGATATGTTTATTTTTATATACATATACAAAGTCTTAAAAGAAAAAGATCCAAAATAAAAGAATCAATTGGAAGATAACAATCAAACAAGGAGTGTCTAATTAATTGTATATACCTTTGCTATTTAAGGGTTGTCCTGTGCGAAAGGCTTGATGTGCATATGTAGTTGCCCTTGGAAAAATTTGTTGTTGCTGTCGATTGGGTGTGTACGTACGTCTTTGTTGGCGCTGGCTTAGAAGAGGACAATAGTGTGCATATATAGTGCAATGGAGCAAAGTTGGCAGTGGTTTTTGTGGGCATTGCCATTTGTTGAAGATGAACTTGTCATTCGTGTTGTTGAAAAGACAGGATCCAAGTCAGAAACAACTTTTCAACAATAAATACACTACCCATCGTTGGGGTGGTGTGTTGTCCCATAGGCAGTGTGAATGACAAATTTCATCCTCACTACCTCAGGATTAACACACTGCCCATGGATTAACACACTGCCCTTCTAAAAGCCGACTTGTTATTACAAAGGTGGTGTACATGATAGAAACACAAAATATCTAAGTTTTTTCTGCAGAAATAAATATGTAAGTAAACTAAAAAATAATACGTTTAATGCCAAACATTTAGAGAAAGAATGTGATATTGTATTAACTAAGTACAAATTTCAACGATATGTTTATTTTTATATACATATACAAAGTCCTAAAAGAAATAGATCCATACTAAAAGAATCAATTGGAAGATAACAATCAAACAAGGGAGCGTCTTTTTATTTGTATATACCTTTCTTATTTAAGGGTTGTCCTGTCCGAAAGTCTTGAGGTGCATATGTAGTTGCTCTTTTAAAAACTTGTTGTTGCTGGCGATTGGGTGTGTACGTGCGTCTTTGATGGCACTGGCTTAGAAGAGGACAATAGCGTGCTGAGTGCAATGGAGAAAGTTGGCAGTGGTTTTTATGGGCATTGCCATTTGGTGAAGATGAAATTTTTCATTAGTGTTGTTGAAAGGGAATGATCCAAGTCAGAAACAACTTTTCAACAATATATACACTGTTCATAGTTGGGGCGGTGTGTTGTCTCATAGGCAGTGTCAATGAAAAATTTCATCCTCACTCCCTCAGGATCAACACATTGCCTATGGATTAACACACTGCCGTTTTAAAAGCGGGCATATTATTATTAGGGCAGTGTACATGACAGAAACACCAAATATATAATTTTTTTTGGAAAAAATAAATATGTAATTAAACTAAAAAATAATATGTTTAATGCCAAACCATTAGAGAGAACATGTGGTATTGTATTAATTAAGTACAAATTCCAACGATCAGATTACATATAGTCTTATATACATACTTGGTTTATGAAATTATTTACTTAGTCATTGAAAATATAAAATAAAATTGAATATGTTCACATAAATTTTTGTTATAAATATTTATATTTATAACAATAAAAATTAAAAACATAACATATACCTTTATATTAAAATATAATTTAATCACCTCATTACTCATAGATTATATTAAAAAAAACACACACGTATATATATATATATAATTATATATATGATTTGAAGATATAACAGTTAATGATTTAATACTAAATTCTAGTTTGTCCAATGTTAATTCTTGGCAAATAAATGATTATTCGTTTCATGTTAGTGATGACAACTGATATTTGAATTAAAATCTAAAATTTTAGAGGGGATATGCTTTGCAGTGGAAGCATCTTTGCCTAAAAAAAGAAATTTTTCAAAAGTTAATTATTGTACATATTAATGAAGTACAAATTCCAACAATCAGATTACATATCGTTGTTTTTTGATTCCATTGTCTACTGTTTCGCCACTGTATGACCCAATCCTCAAAATACATGGATTTTGGCTTTGACAAGATTAAAAAAAAATGAACATGTAAGAAACAACTGCATACATTCCCTTTACTTTATGATGGTGACAATGTCTACCATAGGTAATCCTTTTATTTGATTTATTGTTTTCATTAGTTATCTTTTCTCTATTAACTGCTCCATAATTAACTCTGCTGTTTAAATCTTTTACAATTGCTACAGGCCATGGGGATCTTCACCCTGTTAATGAGTTGGAGATGGCTTTTGTGATGATTGCTGCCATTTTCAATTTGCTTTTGAATGCTTATGTTACTGCAATGCTCTCATTCTTACTTCTGACAGCGGAGAGGTTTAGGTCAGTAACCAAGAGTGCTTAGATATATATAGTATATCATAGACATGCGGATGATGTAGCAGGAAAAGATTGTTGAGGCCTTTTGTTACCATTTGGTCTAGGATTATTGAGAATGGAAGTTTTGATGCATGCAGGATCGTCATTTTTCTAAAAGTTATACTCCATTTTATTTGTTAGCATTGACTCAAAGCCTTATTTTACTTTCTTGAGACGTAGTCATTTAACGTTTTTGAAACTTTTTATTAAATAAAAGTTCATAAAATAAGCAAAACAATATATAAATTATCTATCCTGTATATTTTGATAAATTAAAACATGCATTTTGAACTAAATTACACCTCCCTACTAAGGGAGGAGTGTGTAATAATTTACTCACTTCTCCCCAAACTAAAGCACACTGCATCCTTCCACAAACTAAAGAACACCGCCCCTTAGTTTATGATGGATTTTTAATTTATCAAAATATGCAAGATGAATAGTTTATGATTGAGTTTATTTACTTATTTTCTGAACTTTAATAACATAATGATGATGATGATAAAGTATAGATATGTTTATTTTTATATACATATACAGAGTCACAAAAGAAAAAGATCCAAAATAAAAGAATCAATTGGAAGATAACAATCAAACAAGGAGTGTCTATTTATTTGTATATACCTTTGCTATTTAAGGGCTGTCATGCGCGAAAGGCTTTAGGTGCATATGTAGTTGCCCTTGGAAAAATTTGTTGGTTCTGCCGATTGGGTGTGTACATAAGACTTTGTTGGAGCTGGCTTAGAAGAGGACAATAGCGTGCATAGTGCAATGGAGCAAAGTTGGCAGTGGTTTTTGTGGGCATTGCCATTTGGTGAAGATGAACTTGTCATTCGTGGTTTTGAAATGGTAGGATCCAAGTCAGAAACAACTTTTCAACAATATATACACTGCGCATAGTTGGGGTGGTGTGTCGTCCCATAGGCAGGGTGAATGACAAATTTCATCCTCACTACCTCAGGATCAACACATTGCCCATGAATTAACACACTGCCCTTTAAAACCCGACGTGTTATTACAAAGGAGGTGTACATGACAAAAGCACCAAAGTTTTTTTTTTTTTTGCATAAATTAATATGTAATTAAACTAAAAAATAATACAGTTAACGCCAAATCGTTAGAGAAAAAATGAAGTATTATTTTAACTAAGTACAAATTTCAACGATCAGATTACATATAGTCTTATAAATCTACTGGGTCATTGAAAATTTAAAAAATAAGAAGTATAAATGCACTTTACTACTCTTTAAAATTGAATATGTTCAAATAAATTTTTGTTATAAATATTTATATTTATAACAATAAAAATTAAAAACATAACATATACCTTTATATTAAAATATAATTTAATCACCTCGTTACTCATACATTATATACAAATGACATACACGTATATATATAATTATATATATGATTTGATGATATAACAGTTAATGATTTAATACTAAATTCTAGTTTGTCCAATGATAATTCTTGGCAAATAAATGATTATTCATTTATGTGATGACAACTGATATTTGAATTTCAATCTAAAATTTTAGATGGGATATGCTTTGCAGTGCAAAGCATATCCTTGTCTAAACAAAAAAATTCTTCCAAAAATTAATTATTGTACATATATAATTAAGTACAAATTCCAACAATCAGATTACATATCCTTGTTTTTTGAATGCATTGTCTACTGTTTCGCCACTGTATGATCCAATCCTCAAAATACATGGATTTTGAGCTTTGACACGATTAAAAAAAAAAAAAAACATGTAAGAAACAACCGCATACATTCCCTTTACTTTATGATGGTGACAATGTCTACCATAGGTAACCCTTTTATTTGATTTATTGTTTTCATTAGTTATCTTTTCTCTATTAACTGCTCCATAAATTAACGTCTGCTGTTTAAATTTTTTACAATTGCTACAGGCCATGGGGATCTTCATCCTGTTAATGAGTTGGAGATGGCTTTTGTGATTATTGCTGCCATTTTCAATTTGCTTTTGAATGCTTATGTTACTGCAATGTTCTCATTCTTACTTCTGACAGCGGAGAGGTTTAGGTCAGAAACCAAGAGTGCTTAGATATATATATATATATATAGTATATCATTGACATGCGGATGATGTAGCAGTAAAAGATTGTTGAGGCCTTTTGTTACCATTTGGTCTAGGATTATTGAGCATGGAAGTTTTGATGCATGCAGGATCGTCATTTTTCTAAAAGTTAGACTCCATTTTATTTGTTAGCATTGACTCAAAGCCTTATCTTACTTTCTTGAGACGTAGTCATTTAATGTTTTTGAAACTTTTTATTAAATAAAAGTTCATAAAATAAGCAAAACAATAAATAAATTATATATCCCGTGTATTTTGATAAATTAAAACATCCATTTTGAACTAAATTACACTGCCCTACTAAGGGAGGAGTGTGTAATAATTTACACACTTCTCCCCAAACTAAAGCACACTGCATCCTTCCACAAACTAAAGCACACCATCCCTTAGTTTATGATGGATTTTTATTTTATCAAAATATGCAAGATGGATAGTTTATGATTGAGTTTATTTACTTATTTTCTGAACTTTAATAATCATAATGATGATGATGATGAAGTATAGATATGTTTATTTTTATATACATATACAGAGTCCCAAAAGAAAAAGATCCAAAATAAAAGAATCAATTGGAAGATAACAATCAAACAAGGAGTGTCTATTTATTTGTATATACCTTTGCTATTTAAGGGTTGTCATGCGCGAAAGGCTTTAGGTGCATATGTAGTTGCCCTTGGAAAAATTTGTTGGTTTTGCCGATTGGGTGTGTACGTACGTCTTTGTTGGCGCTGGCTTAGAAGAGGACAATAGCGTGCATAGTGCAATGGAGCAAAGTTGGCAGTGGTTTTTGTGGGCATTGCCATTTTGTGAAGATGAACTTGTCATTCGTGGTTTTGAAAGGGCAGGATCCAAGTCAGAAACAACTTTTCAACAATATATACACTGCGCATAGTTGGGGTGGTGTGTCGTCCCATAGGCAGTGTGAATGACAAATTTCATCCTCAGTACCTCAAGATCAACACACTGCCCATGAATTAACACACTGCCCTTTTAAAACCCGACGTGTTATTACAAAGGAGGTGTACATGACAAAAGCACCAAAGTTTTTTTTTTTGCATAAATAAATATGTAATTAAACTAAAAAATAATACATTTAACGCCAAATCATTAGAGAAAAAATGAAGTATTGTTTTAACGAATAGATTACATATAGTCTTATAAATCTAATGGGTCATTGAAAATATAAAAAAAGAAAGTATAATTGCACTTTACTACTCTTTAAAATTGAATATGTTCAAATAAATTTTTGTTATAAATATTTATATTTATAACAATAAAAATTAAAAACATAACATATACCTTTATATTAAAATATAATTTAATCACCTCGTTACTCATACATTATATACGAATGACATACACGTATATATATAATTATATATATGATTTGATGATATAACAGTTAATGATTGAATACTAAATTCTAGTTTGTCCAATGATAATTCTTGGCAAATAAATGATTATTCGTTTATGTGATGACAACTGATATTTGAATTTAAATCTAAAATTTTAGATGGGATATCCTTTGCAATGTAAAGCATATCCTTGTCTAAACAAAAAAATTCTTCCAAAAATTAATTATTGTACATATATAATTAAGTTCAAATTCTGACAATCAGTTTACACATTCTTTTTTTTGAATGTATTGTCAATTGTCTCGCCATTGTATGGCCCAATCCTCAAATTACATGGATTTTGAGCTTTGACAAGAATAAAAAAAATGAACATGTAGGCCTTTACTTTATGATGGTGACAATGTTTACTATAGGTAACCGTTTTATTTGATTTATTGTTTTCATTAGTTATCTTTTTTCTATTAACTGCTCCATAATTTAACATGTGCTGTTTAAATTTTTTACAATTGCCTAAGGCCATGGGATCTTCACCCTGTTAATGAGTTGGAGATGGCTTTTGTGATGATTGCTGCCATTTTCAATTTTCTTTTGAATGCTTATGTTACTGCAAGGTTCTCATTCTTACTTTTGACAGCGGAGAGGTTTAGGTCAAAAACCAAGAGTGCTTAGATATATATAGTATATCATAGACATGCAGATGATGTAGCAGAAAAAGATTGTTGAGTCCCTTTTGTTACCATTTGGTCTAGAATTATTGAGCATGGAAGTTTTCATGCGTGTAGGATCGTCATTTTTCTAAAAGTCAGACTCCATTTTATTTGTTAGCATTGACTCGAAGCCTTATATTACTTTCTTGAGACGTACTCGTTTAATGTTTTTTGAAACCTTTTATAAAATAAGCAAAACAATATATAAACTATCCATTCCAAGTATTTTGATAAATTAAAACACCCATTTAAACTAAAGCACACTGCACCCTTCCCCAAACTAAAGTACACCACCCGTTACTTTATGATAGATTTTTAATTTATCAAAATACTTGGGATGGATAGTTTATTTATGAGTTTATTTGCTTATTTTCTGAACTTTAATAATAATAATAATAATAATAATAATAATAATAATAATAATAATGATGATGAAGAAGTATAGATATGTTTATTAAGAAGAAGACCCAAAATAAAAGAATCAATTGGAAGATAACAATCAAACAAGGGAGTGTCTATTTATTTGTATATACCTTTCCTATTTAAAGGTTGTCTTGTCCGAAAGACTTGAGGTGCATATGTAGTTGCCCTTTGAAA
The DNA here is from genome assembly GCA_003254975.1 of Ochetophila trinervis. Lineage (NCBI taxonomy): Eukaryota > Viridiplantae > Streptophyta > Magnoliopsida > Rosales > Rhamnaceae > Ochetophila > Ochetophila trinervis. Next base: position 37,298 of record QANX01003591.1, read on the forward strand.
AACTTGTTGTTGCTGCCAATTGGGTGTGTACGTACGTCCTTGTTGGTGCTGGCTTAGAAGAGTACAATAGCATGCAGAGTGCAATGGAGCAAAGTTGGTAGTGGTTTTTGTGGGCATTGCCATTTGGTGAAGATGAACTTTTTCATTAGTGTTGTTGAAAGGGTAGGATCCAAGTCAAAAACAACTTTTCAACAATATATACACTGCTCATAGTTGGGGCGGTGTGCTGTCCCATAGGCAGTGTGAATGACAAATTTCATCCTCACTATCTTTGGATCAACACACTGCCTATGGATTAACACACTGCCATTTTAAAAGCCGTCAAATTATTACAAGGGTGGTGTACATGACAGAAACACCAAATATGTAATATAATTATATATATGATTTGATGATATAACAATTAATGATTTAATACTAAATTCTAGTTAGTCCAACGATAATTCTTGGCAAATAAATGATTATTCGTTTTTGTGATGACAACTGATATTTGAATTTAAATCTAGAATTTTAGATGAGATATGCTTTGAAGTGCAAGCATCCTTGTCTAAACAAAAAAATTCTTCCAAAAATTAATTATTGTACATATATAATTAATGAGGGTATATTCAATTTAGAGTTTAATAGATTTAAATTGAGTTGTAGATTTTAAAAGAATTCATAATTTTTTATGGAATTCCAATGATTCTGTATAGAATTAATAAGAATCCAATGAAATCTATAGAAAATATGTGGGATTTGAGTTCAAACTTTTTCATTCACAAAATTCCTTTTAAAATCCAATGAAATCCATTAAAATCTATCATTTTTTAAAATCTTTTAAAGTCAATGATTTTTGAATACTTTCAGATCTTAAAAGACTTATATAAAGTCTTAATTGAATACACCTAGATTTTAATAAACTTTTATAAAATCCCACATTTGTACTTAATTAATACAATACCACATTTTCTCTCTAATGGTTGGCATTAAACATATTATTTTTTAGTTTAATTACATATTTATTTTTTCCAAAAAAAATTATATATTTGGTGTTTCTGTCATGTACATTGCCCTAATAATAATATGCCCGTTTTTAAAACGGCAGTGTTTTAATCCATAGGCAATGTGTTGATCTTGAGGGAGTGAGGATGAAATTTTTCATTGACACTGCCTATGAGACAACACACCGCCCCAACTATGAACAGTGTATATATTGTTGAAAAGTTGTTTCTGACTTGGACCATTCCCTTTCAACAACACTAATGAAAAAGTTCATCTTCACCAAATGGCAATGCCCGTAAAAACCACTGCCAACTTTCTCCATTGCACTCAGCACGCTATTGTCCTCTTCTAAGCCAGTGCCATCAAAGACGTACGTACACACCCAATCGGCAGCAACAACAAGTTTTTAAAAGGGCAAATACATATGCACCTCAAGACTTTCGGACAGGACAACCCTTAAATAGGAAAGGTATATACAAATAAAAAGACGCTCCCTTGTTTGATTGTTATCTTCCAATTGATTCTTTTAGTATGGATCTATTTCTTTTAGGACTTTGTATATGTATATAAAAATAAACATATCTATACTTCATCATCATCGTCATTATTATTATTATTATTATTATTCATAAAATAAGCAAATAAACTCATACATAAACTATTCATCTCACGTATTTTGATAAATTAATAATCCACCATAAAGTAAATTGTGCAGTGTGCTTTAGTTTGGGGAAGGGTGCAGTGTGCTTTAGTTTAGTAGGGTGGTGTGCTTTAGTTTAAATGGGTATTTTAATTTATCAAAATACCTTGGATGAATAGTTTAAATATTGTTTTGCTTATTTTGTAAAAAGTTTCAAAAATATTAAACAACTATGTCTCAAGAAAGTAATATAAGGCTTTGAGACAATGCTAACAAATATAATGGAGTCTGACGTTTAGAAAGTAATATAAGGCTTTAAGCTAATGCTAACAAATAAAATGGAGTCTGACTTTTAGAAAAATGACGATCCTGCATGCATCAAAACTTCCATGCTCAATAATCCTAGACCAAATGGTAACAAAAGGCCTCAACAATCTTTTGTTGCTACATCATCTGCATGTCTATGATATACTATATATATATATATATATATATATATATATATATATATCTAAGCACTCTTGGTTTCTAACCTAAACATCTCCGCTGTCAGAAATAAGAATGAAAACATTACAGTAACAAAAGCATTCAAAAGCAAATTGAAAATGGCAGCAATCATCACAAAAGCCATCTCCAACTCATTAACAGGGTGAAGATCCCCATGGCCTATGGCAATTGTAAAAAATTTAAACAGCAGATGTTAATAGAGAAAAGATAACTAATGAAAACAATAAATCAAATAAAATGGTTAGCTATGGTAGACATTGTCACCATCATAAAGTAAAGGGAATGTATGCAGTTCTTTCCTACATGTACATTTTTTTTTAATCTTGTCAAAGCTCAAAATCCATGTATTTTGACGATTGGGCCATACAATGGCGAGACAATAGATAATGCATTCAAAAAATTAAGGATATGTAATCTAATTGTTGGAATTTGTACTTAATTATATATGTACAATAATTAACTTTTGAAAGAATTTCTTTTTTTAGGCAAGGATGCTTGCACTGCAAAGCATATCCTATCTAAAATTTTAGTTTTAAATTCAAATATCAATTGACATCACTAACATGAAACGAAAAATCATTTATTTGCCAAGAATTAACATTGGACTAACTAGAATTTAATATTAAATCATTAACTGTTATATCATCAAATCATATATATAATTATATATATATATATACGTGTGTGTTTTTTTAATATAATCTATGAGTAATGAGGTGATTAAATTATATTTTAATATAAATGTATATGTTATGTTTTTAATTTTTATTGTTATAAATATAAATATTTATAACAAAAATTTATGTGAACATTTAGACAATTTTAAAGAGTATTAAAGTCCATTTAGACATTTTTTTTTTATATTTTCAATGACCGAGTATATGTATAAGACTATATGTAATCTGATCGTTGAAATTTGTACTTAGTTAATACAATATCACATTCTTTCTCTAAATGTTTGGCATTAAACGTATTATTTTTTAGTTTAATTACATATTTATTTATGCAGAAAAAACTTAGATATTTTGTGTTTCTATCATGTAAACTTAGAAGGGCAGTGTGTTAATCCATGGACAGTGTGTTAATCCTGAGGTAGTGAGGATGAAATTTGTCATTCACACTGCCTATGGGACAACACACCACCCCAACGATGGGTAGTGTATTTATTGTTGAAAAGTTGTTTCTGACTTGGATCCTGTCTTTTCAACAACACGAATGACAAGTTCATCTTCAACAAATGGCAATGCCCACAAAAACCACTGTCAACTTTGCTCCATTGCACTATATATGCACACTATTGTCCTCTTCTAAGCCAGCGCCAACAAAGACGTACGTACACACCCAATCGACAGCAACAACAAATTTTTCCAAAGGCAACTACATATGCACATCAAGCCTTTCGCACAGGACAACCCTTAAATAGCAAAGGTATATACAATTAATTAGACACTCCTTGTTTGATTATTATCTTCCAATTGATTCTTTTATTTTGGATCTTTTTCTTTTAAGACTCTGTATATGTATATAAAAATAAACATATCTCTACTTTTTCATCATCATCATCATCATCATCATTATTATTATTATTATTATTATTATTATTAAAGTTCAGAAAATGAGCAAATAAACTCATACATAAACTAGGTGTGTTGTTCATATTCACCAAATGGTAATGCCCACAAAAACCGTTGCCAACTTTGCTCCATTGCACTCTACATGCTATTGTCCTTTTTATGCTTGTGTTGTCGATCTTTTGTGCCGTTCAGGGAAGATGGTGGAAGCTTATGAAGAGGTAAAGAGAATGCCATTTGAAATCACAGTATCCATTCTTTGAGCTTTCTTTAATATGGATGTAAAGTTCATGGAAGAAGGGATCTAGCAAAATTGATGGATGAAGATATCAAGAGAATGGATCTGAATAGACCAATTGATTCCTTGTTTTGATTATTATCTTCCAATTGATTCTTTTATTTTGGATCTTTTTCTTTTAAGACTCTGTATATGTATATAAAAATAAACATATCTCTACTTTTTCATCATCATCATCATCATCATTATTATTATTATTATTATTATTATTATTAAAGTTCAGAAAATGAGCAAATAAACTCATACATAAACTAGGTGTGTTGTTCATATTCACCAAATGGTAATGCCCACAAAAACCGTTGCCAACTTTGCTCCATTGCACTCTACATGCTATTGTCCTTTTTATGCTTGTGTTGTCGATCTTTTGTGCCGTTCAGGGAAGATGGTGGAAGCTTATGAAGAGGTAAAGAGAATGCCATTTGAAATCACAGTATCCATTCTTTGAGCTTTCTTTAATATGGATGTAAAGTTCATGGAAGAAGGGATCTAGCAAAATTGATGGATGAAGATATCAAGAGAATGGATCTGAATAGACCTGGAAGTTTGGTAACACTTTCTAATATTCATGCTGCTCCTGGAGAATGTAAAGTGGTTGAGAATGTGCGGGAGCTGATGAAGGAGAAGAAGATCCATAAAATATATGGGTTTAGTTCGCTTCAGAAAATGGATGAAGTTGTTAGAGTGAATGAAGAAATGGAAGGCAGCAGACTGGATATTGGAAGGAGAGTGAATGTTCTCAGATAAAGATATATTCCCCTCTGTAAATTTTGATTTCTCCAATGAAGACGTTAAATTTTAAATAAAGTTCACTCCGAATACCCTTCATGAAACTGAATTTGCACTTGAAGTCCTT